>VDFB02184427.1:0-10759 GCA_007258455.2 Sequoia sempervirens | reverse complement strand
TTTTGTCAAGGACGATAGTGTGATGCACAAACGTTTACACTCCACACAAACATCCCAAAAATATTCTTGATTATATGGCCATTGGGATGTTACACTTTCACCTACCCACAAAGTGTAACATCTCTATGGGTTACATACACACCAAAAATGCCTTCTTACATTCCTTTTCTTCATTCAAATATTCATCTTCTTTCATTCCTCTCAACTCATTCCACATCTCCTCAATCTATCTTTTCATTCTAGCTCTCTTCTACACCATTTTTATCTCATTCTTTCAAGTGCTCTCATGTCTTAGATTCTATATCAACTCTTTGTCTCTTTGGCACGTCATGAGTGTTGCATACTCTCCTTTAGCATCACAAGCTTGCTAAAGAGAGGGTAACTACACTCTCTTCATTACATTTATCTTATTTATATTTTAGTAGCATAGTGACATTCCAATGTGTTTATCTTCTTAATCTTGTCTATCTATTTGTGTATTGTCTAATTTATTTTCTATCTATCTATCTATCTGGTTGTCTGTGGAGTTGGGAACACCTATACAAAGGTTTGACTAAGGAAAACCCCTAAACAACCCAACACTTGTCCTTGTTTATGTGTGTGCATGTTGTTGATTTGGAGCATTACAAGAGGCTTCATAGAATTAGACCCCTTGCGAGTTAATTCTCTTCTTTTCCACTTTGTCATTCCATAAATTGTTTCATTTAAATCCATGCATGTTAGCTCTTTTCTTGTCATTTCTATTATTTTCATTATTTTGTTAGCTTAGCTTATTTTCTAGACTTTAATTTTTAGATAGCTAGTAGACTCATACTGTTTCTATGAGAAGTTCTATTTTCATTCTATATGAGACTACAGTGCACTATAGGGATGTCCAATCACCATGTTATCATCCTTGGCCAAGAGCTAGTCATCTTTCTCTTGAGACATCTGAAGTCTACTCTTTTGGTTTCTAAAATCCTTTATCCTAAAACACAAAATATAAACAATTTCCCTTTGTCACCTAAGATTTTCCTTTGAGGTAGTTGAGGACCATTTGCTCCTTGTAGACCTCTTTCTATTCCAGGAGAATCATGATAGAAAACATCCCGCTACTACTTCATAACTTTTCTCTGGATATTCTCTACAATGTACAATTCTAAATCATTCTAATTATTTAGTGTACCTCTTCACCTAAATTTTCTTTTTCTAGTTTTGCAATTCTCAAGTGAAGTTCTGTTCATAATCACATAAGTTTTGAATATATATTCTTCTAATTCTCATCACCTACTTTCACTCCTTATGATGCTTTATTTTCCTCTCCTAGTTTGCTAACCTGTCTAGAATCCTCTCACCCAACAGAAACATGTCTTGAACTTCTGTTTTAAAACCTACTATTTCAGATCTTAATTTCTTCATACCTCCTAGCCATTATTCCATATATCATTTTACTCATTCACCACTCTTTCAAGATTCAAACCACATGTAAAGTTGTGAAAATCCTTAATTATGTGTCTTTTATATATATTGAAACAGTTTTCTAACATTCTGATCTCATTTTGATTCTTTTCCATGTAGACACCAAAAATTGGTCTAGGCCCCAGGATTTCAATTCTCCACTTACAATTTTATAATCATTTTCATAATTAAAATAATTCCAAAATTTGTCATAAATTATTTTTCTAAAGTCCTTTCATACATCTATTAATTAGAACTGGTTTTATCTTACCTTGTAATCAAGACATTAATTAAAAAATATTACATTTCTAATTATGTCGCTTAATTGCTATCCTCTTCTAGTAAAATTAAATAACTCCTTATTTAATTCATCCCTACATTTCCTTTTCAACTATACTAAGCAATCATTTTAATTATTCACAGTTTTTCTTCTACCAATTAAATAAATCTTTAACTTATTTAATTTTAATTCCTAAATTTTGGAATGTTGAATTGAATTCATAAAAAAAATTATTCTTGGAATATTCTTCTGTGATTGGATAATCGCCTAGTTATCTAATTATTCATTCATTACTTAACTCGAGATTTAATTAAATTAGTTTGTTATCTCCTGATCTAATATTTGTCTATTTCTAACGAAGAGACTTTCTGGTTTAGTCAGTCAGTTATCTTGTTTTATTCTTCTACGCACACACATTTATTAATTAAATAACTTTATTTAATTAATTTATTCATTCGTGTGTTCGAACAGACTGTTTCCTCTATACTAATCCTCATATTTACATGCAATCATTATTCTTCTAAGTTTCAAACACTTTCAACTAAAGATTAAATTATTATTTAATCTTAATTTCCACCTTTCATGCTTTATCACTCACATTATTACTAACAAAAATCTCAATGCATGTTGAATCTTTCAATCTACATCGTCTGTCTATCTTTCAATCTGAGCTTGTCATTCAAAAACCCTGTTTTCTATAAATTGGCTTGACCTTCATCATTGTTACTCCTCCCGAAATCTTATGACTTTTGGAAGCAATCTATTATCTGAATCTTTGATGTTTTGTTGAATCATACTATCATAGGCTATACTTGCACACTTAGAAATCTAAGGGAAATTATCATACAAATGAAAAAATGGAGAAGGACAATCGAGGTTATGTATGGAATTATGTAGATATTCAGTGAGGTTGTTCTGTTTATTTATGTTTTTAGCTTTTCCATTGTTCTTTGTTGTTAGCGTAGTTTACATTTGAGTTTATTGCATTTGTGTTTGATTTGATATTTCTTGTTTCCTTGTGTTTGTTTGCTTCACTCTTGGACATACCTAGCAACTTGCCTAAATTTGATTTTTTGGTAGAACAACTTTTGGTACCTGCCTTTGATATCCTAGATTTAGAGACGGTGTGTGAGATTGTTGGTCTCAATTCCCCATGGTATAAATATATATATGACTACCTCCATGTTGAAATCCTACCCCCTAACCTTTCCAACAACCAACGTAGGAAATTTATCTGTAAGGTAGCCAAGTATACCATCATCAGAGATACCCTTTGTAAGTGTTCCCTAGACAACATCGTATTGAGATGTCTTGATATTGAAGAAGCATAAACAACCTTGCATGGGGTACATGAGGGAATATGTGGATCCCATTCTAGCAGTCCTACCTTAGCCAAAAGATTATGAGACTGGGTTATTATTGGCCTACAATGGAAAAGGACTCATATTTTTGTCAAGAAATATCATCAATGTCAGATACACGAAGAATTGATACATGCACCAGCACAACAACTCCGTCCAATAACATCACCATGGCCCTTTGCCCAATGGGGACTCAACCTCATAGGTAAGATACACCCTACATCATCCAACGACCATAAATTCATTGTTAATGCAATTGAATACTTTACCAAGTGGATTGAAGCCATTCCTATGACTTACATCACCGATACACATATTTCTAAGTTCATCTTTAACTATATCATCTGTCGGTATGGTGTTCCTTAGTCCATAATCACAGATAATGGTTGTCCATTCAAGAACCAAGAAGTCTGTCATCTCTACAAAGAATTCCATATCCAACACCACTTTTCCACTCCATATTACCCACAAGGTAATGGCCAAGCAGAGGCATCTAACAAAACAATCATCAAAATCCTTAAAAATATTTTCAGTGATGTTGGACGTGATTGGCACTTAGAGCATAACCCTGCCTTATGGGCTTACCACAAAAGCATTTGTACTCCCACCGGTGCCACTCCATATTCCTTGGTATTCGGTTTTGAGGCCATCTTGCCTATTGAGGTTGAAATTCCTTCCCTAAGGGTATCTTTGAAAGGGCATATTGACGATGAAGAGTACTGTGTGTCAAGACTACATGAGCTAAAGTTCCTAGATGAATGAAGACAAAAGGCATTAGATCATCTCCAAGCATATCAAAATCATCTTCGTCGCAACTATAATAGGAAAGTGTTGAATAGAAATTTTGACATTGGTGACCTGGTCATAATGGAAAATCCAAAGAATCAGGTAGAAAGAGAAAAACTAGGAAATTTAAAACCAAATTGGTTAGGACCCTACATTGTCAAATAAGCCTTTGGATCAGGAGCATACCAGTTGTATACCCCTGAAGGAGAACCATTGTTAGCACCAATCAACAACCTTTATCTGAAGAGGTTCTACCCATAGCTTCTGAGAGCCTTGCCTTAATCATCAAAAATACACAAAATCAAAAATCAAAAAATCAAAAAAATCGTTACCTAGGTGAAAACCTGGCAAATAGGCATCTTTGTAACATTAAAAAAAAAGTTTAAAAAATCAAGAAAATAGTAAAGAGAAATAAGTCATCCAATAGTGAAAACCAGTTCGGCGGTGTTTTGGACAAGTACTATGGTGAAAACCTGGAAAAGAAATGCCATGTGTAATCGACTTTGCTCCTTTGTCTACCATCATTTCAATCTGACTTCCCTGTACATATCACCTATCTTTCATATCTGTCACCTGTACATACCACTCATAATAAATGGTTGTCCTTTCTGTAACTTGGAAGGATTAACATTGAGCGCACTTTGTATCCCCATCCCATCCTATTCATAATAATTTGGTCTTATACCCAATTGGGGGCAGGCACTTGACTTATGTCATTTGGTTCTTTCAACGGTTACATAAAACTAGTGAAAAACTCCAAAAACATCACAAAATGTCCTGAAAAAATCCAAAAACATCATAAAATTTTAAAAACACAAAAAAAATCAAACATGTAAAAAAAAATCTAAAATAGAGTTAGAGTCGGGCCGCGACTTGTCGGGCCTTTTTGTCATTGTTTAACTACATTGTCTTTGCTATGCATTGGATGTAGGAAAGGCTATCTCCCTAATGTTCCCTAAGACATTAGGTCTCTATGTGTATAACGTGAGGCAAGGCTATCAATCAATGTGCCCC
Organism: Sequoia sempervirens; assembly: GCA_007258455.2. Classification (NCBI taxonomy): domain Eukaryota; kingdom Viridiplantae; phylum Streptophyta; class Pinopsida; order Cupressales; family Cupressaceae; genus Sequoia; species Sequoia sempervirens. The sequence continues at coordinate 5,881 of VDFB02184427.1, read as the reverse complement.
CAGGTTGCACTAGGTCACCCATTAGGTTCATCACATTCACTATTACACATGTCTCATATTTGTAATTAACTCAAATCTTTTTCAATCAATCTTTTCAGTGAAAGTCTAGTCAAACTATGAGGTATCTACATGTATAATGTAGGAAAGGCCATCAATCGATGAGCCCCAAAGGCCACACTAGGTTAGTCCTTTAGGGTTCATCATTAGCCACAATCAATTGTTAGAACATCAAGACACGTCACACATCAACAAGATGAACAAGTCAACAATGTCATTGGCCCAATCAAATAAATTTTCAAAACAACAACCAAAACAACAATTTATCTTTGCTACATGGTGTGTCCTTCCTAAAAAAAACATCATCAAAATAATCAACCTATGTCTTATACAGGACGAGTCCTTCCTGAATATAGACAATGTCAAACAATCAGATCATAGCCTTACATAGGTTGTCACAACAATGGCATCAAACTCAACGTCTTATATGGTATGTGTCTTTCTGAAACCAAGCTTTGTCATGCCTTATACAGATAGTCACAAAATTGAAACCAAACTCAATGTCTTATATGGTATGCATCCTTCCTGAAACCAAGCCCTATCAATCAATCATATACTCAATCTAAACAATCAAACAAACAAATCAAGTTTTTGCAAATATTTTTATTGGCTATTGACTTTGTGGCTTGTTTATCTTATCTTTTCATTTGATTTGATCTTTGAGTCCTCTTACTAGTTTTCTTGAGATTTCCCATGAAGGATTTAGAGAAGCAAAGATGTATCGGGACTCTCTTTTCTTTGACTATTGTTTGTCGACTGTCTTTTGGCTTTGTTTTTGAGTCATGTTACTAGCTTCCTCGAGGATGTCCCATGAAGGATTTAGAGGAGCGATGATGTATCATGACCCATATTTTATTTGTTTTTTGTCTGTGGTTTGTCTTGACAAAAAGACTAGGGCAAATTTTCCCTTAGTATGAGTTAGGGCATTCCTTGTCTGCGACTGTCTATTTTTAGCAAGTGGATGACCTTGCAGACCTTGGTCTATCTCATATCATGGTGTTTATTGTCCATTTGTATAGTTACCGCCCAATGATGATTTAATGCAAGGCCTATTGTGTTACGAAAAAACATAGAATATTTCTCATACTAACATTCATGTCTGTTATGTTACTATTCATCTTTTTCGCACTAATATTTCTTCTTTCTTGCATTATGACGAAGTCTTGTGACACAAAAAAAAAACATCTTGTATATGCTTTCATGTTAGGAATATCATTTAGAAATTGTCATACATATATACATAGTCAACCATACATTTATGTTACATTTGAAAAACACAAAAATATACATATCCACAGAATTTAGGAATCCATGACATATCATCCATTAATCATCATAATTTGTAGCAATGTATCATATTAAATACATTCACATGGAATTGTAAATACATACATCACATTAAATCTCATTACATAATCATAAATGCATACATGACCTCAATAGATACAATAAAAGTAAATGCATACATCATCATATAGAATTAACATCACATCGTAGGCTACATCAACATCATAAAGTAAATACTGGCATCCATAATACTTGCATATCAAATAAAATACTGCATAATCATAAATATAATTGCATATCATATAAATCGCCACCAAAATCATATATATATATATCGCTAAAAAAAAAGTGTCACAGTACAATGTCAAATGCATATCTCAAAATGAAGCCCCCAGGCTCTATGATCAAATACAATGTCTATAATTAAATATCAGAACATGTCTAGGCTAGCCAGAACTCCCACTACTCCCATGTGGAGAATGTGGAGACTTGACTGACGGTGAGATGCTGATGATCGCTATGTAGAATGGGGCCTATCATATGGTCCTGATCTATGAGGTCCTACGACTCCCTCTGTGCTTTGAGTCCTACTATGTGTCCTGATCCGCGACCTACTGCTATGTGCCTGTGAATAACTGGGAGCCTACCTCTCAAGAGGTACCTCCCACTCATATAAGTCCCTGTAATATCTCTCTTTGTCACCAACTCTAACCAACTCATGAGAAAATGCATTAGTTGGTCCAGTACAGAGAGCCCTCAACTCCACAAATCTCTGCTCGGTCTCCTATCTCCAAGCTATGGCCTGATCCTTGTCCAAATATGCTCTATCGCTCTCCATCTGAATAGCATCTCACTTCATTGTCACTACTCCCAGCCGCTCCTCTAGGGACTCTACCCTGGCCTACAAATCAGCTAGTCATTGATCGATGGGATCTAACTCCTCTTGTCATGGCCACTCCCCCCACCTCATCATCCCAACCCTCCATAATCCTGTCCCATAGCTCCCACTCTTGATCACCCATCTCCCTCTCCTCATCATCATCCTGGTATCTTGCAAGCATACCAAGAGCATCCATCTCCTCCTCCTCTGCATGCTCCTCAACGAAATCCTCTTATGTGGCATGCTCTCTACCAACCCCAATACCAACATCCCCCACTCCTCCACCAATCTCCAGCATAGGAACATCCTCTCACTCCCTCTCCTCCTCACAGATAGGTGATAGATCTAGGCTTTGGCCTCTACCGCCTCACTGACCTCATCGTCCTCCCCTCCCACCACCTCCTCTCCCATCACCACCACCACCTTTCCCACCTCTACCACCATGACCTCCACCTCTCCTACCACCACACCTGCCACAAGGTCTTGTCCCACACTACTCAATAGGTGCATCCTAATTTGGATCTGTAAAAGGATCTGGTCTATGATCCCCCCACCAAGTATCATAAGAAACCATTGTCCCAAGATTTGTTTCTTCACCCCTCCATCCCCACTGCACAAGCTGAAGTGCATCTATATCGGCCTCCACTATAGCAATAGGAATCTGTGGTCCCCATAGAGGGACCTCCCTAGAAGAATGAGCAAAATTAGCTTGGCCCCATGGCTCATCTTGAACCTTACCAAACTGTCTCAGAACCCTATCAGGTAGATATCTCTCAATGATGTGTACTCGAGAAATTGTCCTCTGAATTAGGTACTATTTTTGTTTACAGAAGGGCAGGTGTTGATCCTCATTTTTCCATCGAGCACAATCCATGTACGACCACCAGATGAACTATACCATGGTATCAATAACATGTCTATAATCATCAGTATCTCCTACATGTGACTGGGAAATGGCCCTTGCATATCGGAATGAATAAGGAGCTCCATGATCTAACTCAATAGTAACAGGTGGGAAAAACACAACAATGTGATCCCACACCCATATCATAAGCAAAGTGGTACCACAACTCATTGATCAGCCCCTATAAGCTATATCATGTAAATGGAAATACAAAATAGCAAGAAAACAAGGGCCCCATGCATACACGACTTGTCACTCTAACATACCAACTAACATCTCACCCCATCCCACAGGAAATCCATGACCTCAACGGTCAAGTAAAATAATCCCCCCAATCAATGTGCAAAATAAACAATCTATCTGCTCATACCTATTAGCCAAGACATGCCACCTAATCTAATAGTGCTCTATGCCTAGCTGCCTAATATCATCACGCGGATAATATCGACACAGCTCACTAAAACCCCTCTGCGTATCATACAAGACTCTCTCACCCCTAATTGACAATCTCAAAATCCTATAAACATCCTCTAAGGTGATAGTGGCCTCTCTTGTGGGAAAATGGAAAGAGGACATCTTAGAATGCCAACACTCACAAAGTGCAGTCAATAAACCTTAATTTGCTCGAATGGTGGGCATGAAAGTAACATGATGAAATCCTAGGTTCCATATGAACCATTTCTTGCCGCTTCGCAACTGATCTCAAAACTCAAATGTTGCTAACCTCGACTCCTGGGTGTCAAAAGAACAATCAAATTTCTACAACACAAAATTTTAGAATTTCTGACAGGAAAATGTATCGCTTTAAAAAAAATGTGTTGCAAAATAACATATGTGTCGTAAAACTGCACAGTGTCATTTCATAATACAGATGCGTTTCAATAATGAAAATGCGTCCAAAGACAAAACATGCCCAATCATTCATGCATATGCATCACATTTTCACAAATGTGTACATTTTCAAACAATGAAGTAGGCATGCATATGCGTAGAAAAATAACAAATGCGGTTCAAAAACCTATTTGCGAAACTATGTTTAACACATGCATTGCAAAATTACAAGTGCAATGCAGACAAATTCAAATGCGAATATGTAACCTAAATGCAAAAATCAACCTAAGTGTGATTTTACATATGTGTCATTCCGCAGTCATATGTGTCGAACACGAATGCATATGCGTTGATTCAAAAGTGACACATTTGAAAATTAAACATTAAGTGCCTAAAAATGCGTGAAAATCAAAATTTCAAAATATGGTTTTTGAGTACGTATCAGGGGTCCTACATTGGCTAACCGTTTGTACGCTCGAATGCGATATCCATAATGATCTGATTAAGGAACTGGCGACATGTTTATAGTGAGCTCCAGAGCAAAAATCACAATTTCCAAACTTGAGGGGTGCAAATGAATTGAAATTCCACCCTATTTCTATTTATACCTAGGGTTTTTGGAGGGATTTTCTCAAACCTTGTGTATTGGCCGCACTATTTACCAACTTCAAACTAATTTTTCATGTACCGAACTTCCTCAAAACCAATTTCTTTCACCACCATCAAACTTTTGGCTATCACATTGACTAATTGAGACAATTTCCAAATTTTTTGAATTTTTTTCCAAAATTTGTCATTTTTCCCAAGGGGGCATACCCTTACCTATTTCCCACTGGGGCATGATAGGGGCATGTTTTGACTAATTTTCTTTGACACAATGCCGAAATGACATTGTATCAAAAAGGGGCAAAATGTAGACACTAAAAATTGGTCTAGGCCTACAACTTCAACTTCATCATAATTCTTATAATCATTGTCATAATTAAATAATCGTAATTATTTAATTATATTTTCTAAATTCCTTTCTCATCTATTAATTAAATAATTTTAATTATTTAATTAATTCATTTTTTTATCTTTACTCAATCCTGATTAATTAAATAAATATTATTATTTAATTACGTTGCTAATTAAGTTATCCTCTTTCTAAAATTAAATAAATTCTTATTACACTTTCAACTATAATTAAGTAATCATTTAATTATTTAATTATTCATTAGCTTTTTCTTCAGTCAATTAAATAAATCTTAATTTATTTAATTTAATCCTTAAATTTTGAATGTTGAATTGAATAATCATTTAACTCATAAAAAGAATTATTCTTGGCATAATCTTCTGTGATTGGATAATCACCTAGTTATCTAATTATTCATTCACCACTTAACTCAAGATTTGATTAAATCAGTTCGTTATCTCTTGATCTAATATTTGTCTATTTCTAACGAAGAGACTTCCTGGTTTAATCAATCAGTTATCTTGTTTTATTCTTCTGCATGCACACATTTATTAATTAAATAACTTTAATTAATTCATTCATTCATTTGTGCGTTCGAATAGACCGTTTCCTCCATGCTAATCCTCATCTCTACATGCAATCATTATTCTTCTAAGTTTCGAACACTTTCAACTAAAGATTAAATTATTATTTAATATTAATTTCCACCTTTCATGCTTTATCACTCAGGTTATTACTAACACAAATCTCAATGCATGTTGAATCTTTCAATCTAAATCATTAGTCTATCTTTCAATCTGAGCCCGTCATTCAAAAACCATGTTTTCTATAAATTGGCTTGACCTTCATCATTGTTACTCTCAAAATCTTATGACTTTTGGAAGCAATGTATTATTTGAATCTTCGATGTTTTTTTGAATCATACTATCATAGGCTATACTTTCACAATTAGAAATCTAAGGGCAAT
>VDFB02184426.1:0-31809 GCA_007258455.2 Sequoia sempervirens | reverse complement strand
GAATGATCAACCCGATTTCCAGTTCCGGACATAAATGGATTTTAACAGCTACAGACTACTTCACAAGGTGGGCTGAAGCTGTTCCCCTTAAAGAGGCAACGGAGGTAGAGATTGTGGATTTCCTCGAGGCTCTGGTGATGAGGTTCGGCCCTCCGAAGATGATCATTTTGGACAATGCTAGAGCATTTGTAGGCACAAAGGTATGTCACTTTGCATTGAAAAATGGAATATTCCTGAAAACATCTTCAAACTACTATCCACAGGGAAATGGCCTAGCTGAGTCAACAAACAAAAGTTTAGTCCGACTTCTCAAAAAAGTGGGCTCAGAACACCAAAGGGAATGGCACAAAAATCTCCGAAAAGCACTCTGGGCCAACCGCATAACTCCTAAACAAGTCCTCAAGACTTCGCCCTATGAGCTAGTATATGGGAAAGAAGCGCTGCTACCTATCTCTATGGAAATTCCGGCGATACAATTGTTGAAATCTCTTGAGATAGAACAAAATGACGCCATGGAAGTTCGGCTTGCCGAACTATTAGAAGTACAAGAAAAAAGGGAGAATTCCCTAAAGGCCATGACTGGCCGTCAACAGGTGGTCAAAGGGTGGTTTGACAAAAAGGCTTCCGACCAAGGCCTAAAAAGTGGAGATTTGGTGCTAAAATACGACAGCAGGGCTGCGAAGCCAGGTCAGCATGGTAAGTTTGATAGCCTATGGGAAGGACCCTTCAAAATCATTCGGTGCATGCAACACAATGCCTTCGAGCTGGAAAATATGGAACAGGAGCCCCTAGGAATCCCGGTTAATGGGATTCACCTTAAATTGTTCCATTAAGCGTCAGGCCCTACCTTGTACAGTTGTAAATAACGCTTTTTCTTTTTCCTTTCCTATTTTTGGCCTATCATTTTGCTAAAACCAATTGACTTGTTATGTATTCGCTTATCATCGTTGGTAGGTGAAGCACCGGAGTTCTTAAAACACAAAAGTATGCTCATAAACAGAGACAAAACATACAAAATTGGCAAACCTAGAAAAATTGCACGCAGAAGCAAACAGGAGCATAAAATTTCACAACAAAAAGAGGCGTATATTTTTATATAAATGTTTCTGAGTTACAAAATGGCATGAATGCCGATTTTCAAAATATACAAAGTATAAGAGCATATATATATACGTTGGCCTTTTATCAGGCTGATACGGAGCAAGGGGGTTACATCAACAAACACCAGGGCAAGAGGACCATCTATCCGCAGGAGTGGCTAGCAGCAACCGACGCATTCAAGACAGCGTCCGCTTCTTCCTCAGCAACAGGTTCCTCGGCGGCACTGGCAGCATCATGAAGCGCGGCTGTCGTCGGTGGTGGGTACACCAGGTCCCTGAAGTCAGTATACCACTCTACGTCGTAGAATGGTATCACGTTGTAGCTTCTGAACAGGAAGTGAAGAGCCTGGGTAACCCTTTGCTGATGCTGACCATGGGTCTGCAGGCGGAATCCGCTAAGGAATGGTAGCCAAGCCACGACAGCTTCTTCTTCAATATAGCGACGTAGGTCGCTGGCTGATGGCAGGCCGATTCCATACGCAGCGTGTGTGACAACCTCGCCAAGCCCGTTCAGGTACTTCTTCGGGAAGATTTCTTTGACTAGCTTCAATACAAGCGGCCGAGGGACACAAATGTCCAGCATAGATGCCACAAAGTGTGAGCACACATCGGTGTTCACCCGATGCTTATCTTCATACTCCACACAGTCTTTGCCGAGAACCCACTTAATGGCTACTAAAACCAGCGAGTGCTTGTTCTTCGTCATTCTCTTAAGCCTCCTGGTGGAGATTTCACCTACAAATGCTGTTTGTGATTTGAAGGAGGTCAGGCGAATGGGAGTATCCATCTCTCCTAGGACTATTCCTAAATCTGCTAAGTATGTCGAAAGCTGCTTATTACCTAACCTATGAAAAGACTCGCTTAGCAGTATTCTACTTGCCTATCACTTCTCGACGCAAAGTGTATATGTTTGCTATCTACTGGCCTATTTATAGAAAATTGACAAGACATACGCCAGTCCGCCGTAAGCAACGTGATGTATATTGGCTACAATCTCGAGGGCCGAGTCTGCGTTTGTTCACGTTTTGGGCTGGCACACGCATGGTAGCACGGCTCAAGGCATGCTTAATTAAATCAAGTTAATTAATTGAGCTTTAAAAGGGTGGCACTTACTGATGAAGGGACGTATGGCCATATGCTATGGTGTCAAATCTCAAGCACATCCCAGAGCCCGAGGCGATATTCGTATCTCTTTCAGGCGGTGATCGTTTGCTTGGCGTAATCATCCCGGCCTGGGATATTAATTACCAGTACATGCTAACACAACGCGAGGAGGCCAGTTGCAAGCTCAATTTCCAAGGAAAATCAGGGCGTATCACACGATATCCTAAAAGCAATGATGAAATCTGGCCACCTCGGAAAAAGCAATCAGCTCATCTTGCATGAGTTGTGGAGTTAACGGTACATGCCGAATTAAATGCAAGGGCTCGTGCTCGCCTACCACCTTGAGGAAAGTTGCTATTATTGCATGATAACGCTTATTATTCCTAAGTCTTTTTCCAAAAAGCTAAGGAGTGCGCGAAGTGTTTTCTGTCTGTATTTCCAGTGCAAGCGTATTCAAAGGCCAGCGAACCTTCAAGTTCTGCCGCGAAGAAAGATGGCGAAATCTTCAGCTCAGCCAGCAGAGGAAGGGATTAGCCAGGAACTGTATTCGGCTATTCGTTCTCCGGCCGAGGTTTACGTGTACGATGATGTAGCGTATGCCACTCCTAGTATACCCTAGAAGGTGAGGAGACCCAACACAGAGGAGCTAGAGAAGCCCAAAGAGTGGAATAACCCTAAAAAGGTTGGAGAAAAGTGGGCTAATATCTACGATCCAAAGCTTGCTAGGAACCCTAAGTCTCTTAGAGAGGCGGCTTGTGCAAGATTATCAGCACCAGCGGCGGAGAAGGCAACGACAAGTAGAGTCTGGTATAGCGGTTTGCCACAATACATGGTCCCATTCGTGCACTATTGCCCGGAGGTGGTCGACGCAGCTGTTCAACGCTATAATCCAAAAACCCACTGCATTGAGGGTCACAATTTAAGGGTTCATATCAATTAGGAAGCCATCTGGCATATGTTATGCATTCCTGACCCCAGGACAAGAAAGGAGAAAATCGAATATTTCCGCCCAAGCAAGGGGGAAAAGATATGGAAAAGGATGAAAACCGGCTCCGATTTCCTATTAGAGGAGACTAAAAAGAAGGGTATTGTGTCCGCTAAGTCACCAAGCATCCCATTGTTGCGCGGTTCATTCCGCGACGACCTTCAGGACCCCATATCCATGCTGGCGTTTGTTTGCGGCCGTGATTCTGATGAAAAGATCGAGGCTTTTCAGCTGGGCCCTGCAATACAGTTTCGCAGGCAACATGAATCTTTCTGATATGATTTTGCCGAGTTCATGGTCGAGGAAATGATACAGCAAATAGAGAATTATCAGGCGGAGACGAAATTCAGATTTCTTTCCTATCTGGTCCACATGTTCCTGCATCAGAATCCGGATTTCTTCGCCCGATTTTTCCCACTATCAATTTTTGATGAGCAGAATAAAAGAAAGCCGGTATCTACATGGACACCCTACCTTTCCGCAACATATGACTACTATGCCTTCGCGGACTATTTCATAGCCCCGGTCCTAAATGATTTGATCGGAGAGGGTGATATCGTCCGGCTTAACACTGAGCAGACTGGATTTCTGCAAAGCTACATCCCCGCTTGCGACTGGTTCCTAGGCAAGGATTTCACGATCCTTCGAATGAGGGGCTTTATTGACAGGCCTTTCCTGCTCCCGGCTTGCATCACCGATAGAGTGCTCGCGCTGGAGGTTTACCGGCAGGTATGCGTCATTGATTTCATGTTTTGTAGTAGCAAAAGGGTCAAAAAGAAGAGATTCTTCAGTTGCCCGAAGAGTTTCAAGTTAATAACGCTTGTCAAAAAGCGATCTCATCAGCTGCTAGGCGACAAGCTGGCACACCTAGGGCTAGTATTAGTAAATGATAAGTGGGATTACAACCCTTTCAATGACCTACCTGAGCCGCATATGAGAGTTACGCATGTTTCCCGACCATACTGGGAGAAGCGGCGTAATAACCGGACTGATAAAGATGAAGATCTGGTTGAATTGGCACAAATCCCTACACCAGATACCAGAGGCCCATGGCACAAGTTCTACTTCCCAGTGGCCATGGCCAGGGACAACCTTCCGATAGAGCGCAGCATGCTTAACAAGTTGAAAGTGGACGAGGAATGGAACGATGAAAAAATAAAAGCTTTCTGGAGATACCGCCAAGAAACAGGGCAGTTGAAGGCTCCTTATAATAAATTGAAGGACGACCAGGAATTCGAAAGACACTGGGATGAAGGCCATCCCAACCCGACGTCCAGCGCTAACAAGAGCGAAGCAGAGGGTTCCGATGAGCAGGAGGAAGAGAGGGTGATATCTTCGCAGGAAGGTGATGCTCCCGAGCATCCCGCCTATGTCAGCACTAATGTGTGCTTTAACATATCAAGGAGCTCACTTACGCGCACATGGGCCGCTAAACCGGTCAGGCTAGTGCCCCAGCAGAAAGATCCGACTGCCGAGGTTAGTGAGTGTCCCCCCGCGAAAAGACAACGCACGGAAAGTGTTATCGGGACAGTTTCACATGAACCGGCCGAAGGGGAAACACCCGCTGCTAGTCAAATGCCAGAAGTTGCGGTCGAGTCCCAAACGATCCAAATGCTACCGCCGACCAGTCAGCAGGTACATTTCGCTCCTTCCTCTCTTGCATCTCATTCTTTCATGTCCGCCCCTGCTCAATTGGCAACTCCTGCCATTTGTCCGAGCCCTCCACCCTCTGTTTCTAGCCCATCTTATTCTGGGGGATTTGCCCAATATTTGCAAACCCAACCGTTTATAATCACCCCTCCGGGCATGCTAACGCCTACTGTTGCCGCCCAGACTTTCCTCACCTCGCTATCCGAAGATATTCCTCCCATCGGCCCCTACTCTTTTTCCGAGATGCTTACAGATCCCTTCCCACCACAGCAAACCGAGCCCCAGGCAGCGACTCTTTTTACTCGGCCAACAGGCCTTACGACTGAATCTCTGGTTCAGCCGTTGCAATTATCTAGCCAGGCTGAAAACCCCCAGCCTAAGCTATGGAACGTGCCACACTTTTCTCCGCAAACCGTCACCCTCCAGAAGAAACAAATGCGGGTGCCTATGAAAGTTACCTATCCCTATGCCCTACCTTCCGGTGTTCCCTTCGCAGGTGGGCTGGTTTCATCACCAGCTGAGTTCATTACACAGATAGATTGTGGGAAGGAGGCTCGCGCAAATAGAATGAGGCGACGAAGGGCAAAGGATGACAATGCCCCTGCCGAACCGAGAGTACAGGCTTCGTATGACGAGGCCCGCCAAGAATTAAAGTTTGCAGCTATGTACCCAAGGATAAACAAGCCTCAGGGAGAAATGCAACCAGAGGACTATGATATTTATGCTGTCGGACTGGACATGAAGATGGCCCGGCCACAAGATAAAGTCGAAATCATGGAGGAGACACAACGGGTGGTCACTTCCGATTTCCTAAAGACTGGTCGCCAGTTGAAAAAGAAGGATGAACAGCTAAAGGCAGCCAAGGACAGGGTGAATTTTCTAGAGGCAAAGGAGAAATCCTTAGAGGCGGATGTCGCCTGAATGACAGAAAGGGCGCTAACAGCAGAGAATGAGAGGAACAGGCTTCAAGGCGAAATTGCAAAGGCCCGAGTAGCCGACCCAGCCGTATTAAAGGAGTTGCAGAATCAAAACCAAGCGGTGCAACAGAGCTTACAATCGATGGAAGAAGAGCTTGAACGCTTCCGCCTTGAGTTCAGACAGAAGCTGGCAGAAAAAGGCGAAGAGATGGAACGCCTACAAGATCAGCATCAGCAGAAGATACAGGAAAAAGAGGCCGAATTCAAAGATTTGAAGAATAGACTGGAGGAGGAGCTCCGAGAAACGAAGACCAAGCTAGAAGATGAGCTCCGAGAAGCGAAAGCTTCATTAGAAGAGCAATCGGCTAACCACTCTAGAGCTGAACAGAATTGGCACAAACAAATGAACAACTATGAAGCGCTGTGGACATCTGAGAAGAAGAAGAAGGCAGAATTTGCCGAGGCTCTCATTTCACAAGACACAGAGATTTCTTCGCTTAAGGCCTCTCTGCTACCAGCCCCTGCCCAACCGGATATCATCCCACTGGTCAGGCAATTGTACATTTCTCACTGGGAGAAAATCAAAGCCTTCTGCCTAAATCTGCAGCCTACCCTCCGGTTCATCGACAGGGCGTTAAAACTCAATCAGGAGGCCCATGACACAATGGAACAGTTCCCGCATTTCATCCTGGAAAAGGTTCCTGAGGCGAGGGACTTGTTAAATAAGCTATACTCGGTCTCAGACGAGATCCTCGCTGGGGCAAGTATTGAAGATAGGGATACCGCAGCTCAAACGTCAAATAGGTTCATTCATTGCCACTCCGCTTTTCAGCGTACTAAGGTAGCAGCGGCTTTTCTAAACAAAGCGTTGGATGGCATTCGAGGGAGTTTCTCTGAGTTAGGCAGGTTGGGATTACCGTCCCCATTTCTTGAGGATGGCACTATTCCCACGCCTGTGCAGATTACCGAGATCATTGAGCAGAAGGAGAACGATCCGGAGGCATTCAAGGAACTCGGCAGCCCCCCAACAGCAGTAGATATCGAGGCAATCATTCATCCTCTCTCTCAGCTGCTGTTCCACATAGAAGCAGGCGCTGGCCTGCCAGAGGTGCTGCCTCATAAAGAAGCTATTGATCTCCGCGGAGCACAAGAGAATTTGCGCAGCATGGCAAAGCCATCCGAAATTGAATGGATGCCTTTGCAGGCTGCACTTTCAAAGCTCTAACTCCATTTGCCCTAGAGAGGAAGGCTCTGGTCTGCAGAACCAGAGAGTTTTTGGGTTCTCCGTTCCTTATCCGAAACGCCCCTGTTAGTCACCAAAAGCTGTTGAAATAATATTCCACTCAGCTCCCTTCGGGTTCCCCTTTTTTTTTGCATGTTCATGCGCTGGCCTGCGCGTCTCCGCGTTTCTTCGGCTTCCCGGCAGGTTTTTGATCTTTCCCTTTGTGTGCATTCCTCGCTTCGCAACTTTGGCAAGCGGCTTCCCTTTTGGCTCTTGAGATGCTGCGCTGGGCGCCCACGTGTCTCGCCTGCGGGGTTTTTCATTTTCTGTTGCTTTATGTTTCCTACGGGTTGCGAAACGGGGCCCACATCTCTATACGTGGCGGTGTAGCGCAATCTTTCCCTAGCAGGAGTAGAGTATGCTGCGGCGGGCTGCGAAAGATTTCTATTGGCCTTCTTTATTTCCTGGCGGGGCCCACCCTCGCTCACGTGTCAGCGGTTCGCGGCTTTTAAAACAACAGCAGGGACGAGAGCACCACGGGTTGCGAAACGCGGCCACGCGTCTTTCGCCCCCCTTTTCATGCGGCCTTTCCCCGTTTTCAAAGTAGCCTCCGTTCCCTGAACACGTGTCACTTCTCCGCAAGCTCCCGGTCAATGGAGAAGGAGTTTTCATTCGGGCCGCGGTTTGCTGCCACGTGCCTTACATCGATTATCAAAGCAAGCTGTGAGATGGCCGAGCGGGATGGTGTCATTGACTGCTGCTCGCCATGGTTCTCTAAGGCGGTGGACGACACTCGTCGCTTCGAAGCCTGGTTGGGACCACTGCCATCATTTCAAAAGGGCACGCCTGTAACTAACCAACTGGATGTTGTACCCTAATTGGCTGCTCTCATAACGGCATTGGGAATATTCTTATCCGGACATCATTACGGGGGATTGTGGAATCATTCTGTTACAACTCTCCAGGCGGTGGGATTTTGCTCTCCGGCTATATATACTCCCTCTATTGAGGGAAAATGGTCCAAGATTTTACAGGAAGAATACTGGTTTTAGCAAGAGACGCCAGGCCTCTTTTGCATGTTTATTTGCAAGATACTTTCAGACTGTGCCTATTGTTCGGCCTTTCTGCTTTTTATGTCTTGATTAAACTGTGAACTGTGCTTTTTATTGTCTTAAGCATTTCATTTGAGGAGACTTCTATATATTGAACGCAAACTTGCTGGTCTAAATCATGTCTTAATGACTCTTCTTAGCAGTAAGAATGTATGCGATACTGTTTTATGTCAATTAAATGAACTGTTTATGCTATTGCTTTAAGCTTCCGGTGTTTTGGAACATATCAATAACATTCAGGCCCTTGAGTCTATGATTTATCGTGCCTATCAAAAAGCTTTGGCGCATCGCCTTAGATTAATATTTGTTTCATTATATCTGCTTCCTTTTCCCTTTCCAAAAACCATTATATAGAAGAAGTCAGCTTCTTTAAAATCCGGAGGTCACTCAGTTTGGCGCAAAGGGGTCCCCCTTGAACTGAGTTTCCCATAAAGGCACTGTTATCTCGTCAATTTTTGGCGTCAACAGATAGCACCCTAAAAATGAAACATGAACAATGCAAGTGACCTACTATAGTAGATCCCAAATCCTCTCAATAAGCCACAAATCTAAATATACCTCTCTTTAGGTTGTAAGTAGGATGATCATAGAAGATGGAATCACTTAGGAAACAAGTCCTTAGGCTTGGTTGTATGTCTTGTGCATCTCCCAACACCTGGAATCCCCCATGATTCTCCATAGGAATTTATCATCAACCTTCACTAATGCTTGATCTTTGACACAAAATGAGCTTGGAGACTTGTAATGCTACTCCAAACTTCACTCTTGCTTGCTTCTTGACTATGAATGCTTGATCTCATGAAAATTATTTGTCTCTTATCTTGCTTGAAATCTTCTTCTAGTTGAAATTATGTAAAAGAACCTTATATTTATACATAATTTGAGAATTAATCTCGAAATTCAAGTAATTCGTGCCGACATCAAATCTAGGATTGAAAATCATCAAAATATTGCCACAATTAAATTCAAAAAGGGGTGTCCTATGTGAGGAGAACCCATTCACCACTAAAGGCGAATGGGTCATAGCACAACTTTCTTGGACCATGCTTCATGGGGGTGAAATAACATCAGAGACCCATTTCAAAAATGCCAAGAAAGGGGTGTCCTATGTGGAAAGGACCCATTCGCCACTAAAGGCGAATGGGTCCTAGCACCATTTTCTAGGACCTCAAATTTTCCAAATCAAATTTCATTCAATATCAATATTGGGTGTTAGGATAAATGCTTCATAAAGTGTAATTAATAAGGCTTGAATTTGAATTAAAGGGGCCAATTAAGCTCAATTAACCACAATTAATTAATGAAACCCTAGATAAGTGTGAAAGTGTAATACAACAAGTTTTACAACACCGTAAATAAGGAAACATTTGTTAAGTCCATTTTGTTTAAAAGGGTCCTAGATTCAATGTGAACGTGTACAACACATTACAACACTAAATCAAGGCATTATTAGGTTAATTTTATATCAATTATTCCTGAATTAAGTGAGAAAACGTGTTACATTTTTCTACACTATAGCTTCTAATTACCTAAATTATGTATTTCAATGCCTTATTATTCTCGTTTTCCAAAAAGGGAGACTTATATTAAACAAATGCTAACGTTAACTAAAACACATTATAAATTGTGTCCTAGATTTAGGTCCTAAGACCCATTCGGTTGAATGGGTCCCTTTTAAGTGTCAGGACCCAAATTTTAATATGCTTTTCGTGGCATTTTAATGATTCAAATTCAATTTTCAAATGTTGGCTTTTTTAATCTAATTTTTGAGAAATTAGATAAATGTACCTATAAATACAATTATTTTATCAATTCAAACTAAGCACACATAATAAAGATTTCACAAGAGAAAATATTATTGTCAAGAGCATTGAATAGTAGACTTATCAGTCGTCTACAACAACAATGAAGACCATATTATCATGTCAATTTTCATGTGTGCTCGTGTCATGTTTTGGAGCTAACATTGTGATGTAGGTTTCAAGCAAGCATTCAAGCATCAAATCAATCAATCAATCAAGCTAGTTCATGCAAGATCAAGCTCCTTGGAGTGATGTGTTAGACTTCAATCCTCTAAGGGAAGCCATTAAGGGTTTGGTGAGTTGTGACATAACATTGCTCATTCATTAATTCCTTTCATTATCATTGTTTTATCATCAAGGTTTAATTACCAATCTAGGGTTTGACTAAGGAAAACCTCCATTCACCCAAAAACAAACATTTTTCTTCTCTATTTGTATGTGAAAATTTACAAGTGAAGAAGGACTAAAGATTGATCAAAAGAGAAATTTTTAAAAGTTGTCAAAGTTGTCAATATTATTGTCAAGCTACGAAAACTCACTTATAGATTTTATTTCTAGATTTCTGACAAACAAACCTGGAGAAATTGAAAGCTTAGATTTGGGATTTGAGGACTAAAAATTAGATTTTGGACCCCTGTATAGAGACCTATTTTCCCTAGGGTGAATATTTCTTTCAACAGAGTTCAAAACATACTTTTGGTGTGAGGTACAAACCATTATTCTTTTCTCAAATATGTCTGTAACTTACTATTTCCATTTCTGCTATCATAATATTTTGCATGTCAAGTGCTAGGTCATACAATTTACTTTTTTAATGCATTTAAATTTATCTCCCAAAATAGCCAATCGATCATTTCTCTCATAAGAAACTAGCCTGGACCTTCCTAATAAGGTTAACTCACCTCAAGGTTGAAGGTCAATCCTATCATTGGGAGATCTCTTTATCTAATTAACTTAGGAAAAGTATAGGTGTGTTATATCATTCCATCAAATATCAAACCATCTACACATCCCATGTATTTCCATATTTTTCTTCATTTTAGGATCATGCACCCTAAAGCCTATGTATATGTAGTCATTTCCTTCATTTTATCAGCTAGAAATATAGATATAAGAATTCTATCATTTTTTTCTTTTAAATGTTATTAAATTTATGTTGTCATAATTTTCTTTTAATTTTAAGGAGATTTAATTTTGTCAATTGTTCTTTATTATGAAATCTAGCAAAACGTTGACAAGGTGAGAATTTATATTTTCAAATT
This sequence comes from Sequoia sempervirens, assembly GCA_007258455.2. Classification (NCBI taxonomy): domain Eukaryota; kingdom Viridiplantae; phylum Streptophyta; class Pinopsida; order Cupressales; family Cupressaceae; genus Sequoia; species Sequoia sempervirens. The sequence continues at coordinate 20,655 of VDFB02184426.1, read as the reverse complement.
GTGAAAGGTTGAGATTTAAATCTACATATATATAGAAATTTGCACACATGAATCTAATCTTAAACAATGAATAATAAATATAAAAACTAGATCCAAAATCTCTAAAGATCAATAATAAAATTATAAATCAAACTTATATAAAAACATGTCACTTCTAAACTTATTATTGAATATAGAACACTTAAATCAAAATTCAAACTTATATCAAAACATGTGACTTCTAAAGTTATTATTGAATATAGAACACTTATATCATATGCACCAACAACAAGGCATCTCGGACTCTACAAAACTTACCAGAAGATTAGGGAAAGGTTTGATTACCTTAAGGAGGATGTTCTCTCACACATTTGGGAACTCCTCACATGCCAATAGAACAAGGGGGAGCAAGAGTTTTCAGCCAGATTAATACAACCTCTTCCCATTCTGGTGCACAAATGGTAAAGTATCTCCATGGATTTCATCACCGGTTACCCAAAGTATAAGACAAGGATTGCATCTATATTATTGTGGATAGATTGACCAAGCATGATCATTTCTTTGCCATATCCAGTGACTATAAACCTCTAAAAATTGCAAAATTGTTCTTCAAGGAAGTTTTTTCGTTGCATGGATTACCTAAGAACATTGTTAGTGATAGAGACAGTTGTTTCCTCAACACCTTTTAGAAGCAGTTGTTCCATCTACTAGGCACCAAACTCACCCCTAGAATGATTTATCATCCACTAACTAATGGGAAAACTAAAATTGTAAACAAGAGGTTAGAAGGATACTTGAGGAACTATGTCATTAGTCAACGGGTGACTTGGATCAAATGGTTGCATTTGGGAGAATATTGCTACAACACAACTCATCACATGTCCATTGGCATGCACCCATTTAGAGCCCTCTATGGATATGATGCATTAACCTTTTTAGAATTAGTCCTCACAGATAGTAGATTTCCAGTAGCAAGTGATTTGGCTAATCAAAGTCATGACATCTTGAGAACTCTTAAGGATCATTTGCAAGTTGCCTAGAAACAACAAAAGATGTATGCAAATAGAAAGTATATAGAAAGAGAATTTGAGGTAGAAGATATGTTGTTTAGCAAATTGCAGTCATATAGATAGACTTCCATTAAGAAAGGAGGAGCAGGGAATCTCAAGCCTAAGTTCTATGGACCATACAAGATAATCTAAAAAATTGGAGAAGTTGCTTATGAGGTGGAACTTCCGGAAAGCAGTAAAATCCACATTTTTTTTCATGTTTCATGTCTAAAGAAGGTTTTGGGATTGAACATATCTCCTGCTACTAAGTGACCACCCCTTAATGATGAATAAAAACTTATCCTTATTCCAAAAGTTGTGGTTGATATCAGGGTAAAAAATCTAAGGAACATGAATATAATTGAGTATCTTGTCTATTGGAAGGACTTGCCAATTGAAGATGCTACCTAGGAGGGACATGAAATCCTAAAGCATCCAAATTTGCATTTCTTGAGGACAAGAAATTTTGGTAAGGGAGGATTTGTCATGTCCATTTTTGGAAACACAGTTGCAGAGTGGAATCCAGGAATTCTATTGCATACCTCTGTAGGAGCTCATCCAAAGCTATAGTTTGGGATGTAGCATCTATAATGAAGCCCCCATAACATATCTAAAGCTTGTAGGAAAAGGATTATCTACCAAAAAGATATTGCCATTAGAAGAGCACCAGTTCAGGCTCACTATGTCGGGATAGAGTTGATTTCGGGAATCCCTTTGCATTCCTCAATAGGAGCATGTTTAAGTGTGTGGTTTGGAACCTAAAACCTATGATGGCACTTGCACATCATATCCAAAACTCAAGAAGGGAGGATTGGGTAGCAGAAATATATTGCTAACAAAAATTGACTGTTCTAGTCAACGGGTACCCACCTCTACATGCTTGAAGCATAAAGACATTGTGGGATCATACAGAAGTAACGGTGAAGTTTCACAAAGCTAGAATGAGTAGGGAAAGTGTGTGGATGGTTCCGTAGGAAGGTACACTTATTTCAAAGGAATCTACATTGGCTCTAAGGCTGACCTAATGTAACACTTTTGGAATTCAAATTATGGGCTTTGGCACCAATTGGGCTCAAGGTCAACTTGTTCCTCAAAGAGAAATGTTAGCATATAAATATAGGGAAACCAATTCATGTAAAGATGTTGAATTATTATGTCATTTTCTATATTTTTGGAAACTTTTGTTCTAATTCCTTTTATGGACAGAAACCCATAGGAGTTGTGTTCATTACACGAATACCCAATGTTTACTAGGTTTAGAGGATGAAACGCCTTTGGTTCCTAAGGGCATTCTCATTCAGGGATTGCATCTGAGCTTCAAAGATTATGTAAGAAATTGGTATTGCTACTATTAGATATGTTTAAGCAATTTTAAATCATTCTAAATCATTGTCTAAATTGTGGTTAATATATTATATATACATTCTAGATTTTTCTTCATATTTTGAAGTAATATGTGTTGTGCTTATTATTTTGTATTTGAATTCCATCTACGAATTAGTATTTGTTAAAATTATATGTTAGGGGCATTATAGTGGGAGACTATCACTTCTAGGGGGTTATCTAGTCCTTCCACTTTCCTCATTGGGATCAAGTTTTTTCCTACAAATTTTATTTTTCTCTTCTTATGGAGGGTATACTCTTTATATTTTGTACCTTGGAATTCTATCAAATTGTATATGAATTCTTAACATGGCTCATCTTTTCAAGAATCTTTTTTCTTTTCTTAAGTTACACTTAAAGGGGGGGTGTTAGTGTAACTATTTATTTATTTCACTTTATCTTATGTTTACTTAGGCAATTAAAAATTTATTCACTTATGTAAATTAGGAAATAGTAGAACAAACATAAGTTCTTATTGATGAGAGCAAATTCCTCCTCTATCTCATTCAACTCCTTAATTAACAGTAGTTAGGTACCACCTCTCCCTCATCAAGTTGATTCTCTTGACACCATTACTCCTACATGTAGACTTGATCCTACATATCATTAAGAATTTTTAAGACACTTGTCATTTTGGATCATGCATCCTAAAGCCTATGTATATGTAATCATTTCCTTCATTTTATCATCTAGAAATATAAATATAAGAATTCTATCATTTTTTTTCTTTTATATGTTATTAAATTTATGTTGTCATACTTTTCTTTTAATTTTAAGGAGATTTAATTTTGTCAATTGTTCTTTATTATAAAATCTAACAAAACGTTGACAAGGTGAGAATTTATATTTTCAAATTGTGAAAGCTTGATATTTAAATCTACAAATACAAAGTTGCAGATAAGAATCTAATCTTGAACAATGAATAATAAATATAAAAACTAGATCCAAAATCTCTAAAAATCAATAATAAAATAGAAATATAATAAAATTGTAAATCAAACTTATATAAAAACATGTCACTTCTAAATTCATTATTGAATATATAACACTTATCAAAATTATATAAAAACATGTCACTTCTAGACTTATTATTAAATATAGAACACTTAAATCAAAAATCAAACTTATATAAAAATATGCCACTTCTAAACTTATTATTGAATATAGAACACTTAAATCAAGATGGACCCACAGAAAATGGCATGGGTGTGCAATATGCACACCACAAATATAAACTAAATTAAAATGAGCACATTGAGAAACATCATTATTGAAAAGAAAGATATATATTACTATTTTACATAAATACAACACTATTCATACATAAATAATTTTGATTATTTTCATTCAAAAATAAAATTGGTCGGTTGGGGGGGACCAGACGTTTCTCGAGCAGCCCTTTCCCGAAGGATTCTTACATTCTCACTTGGGTTTTCAATGATTACATCAGCGAACAATGGTTCGCCAACATGCTCTTTGAATTTTCTAGGGATCCCTCTGGACAGAAGATGAGATCAGACTATGCTTTAATACCAGCTTCCATGTCCCTTACTTCCCCTTGATGAAAGTATTCTCTACTGCCTTTTGGTATGCCCAACACATGAGGTGCTCTGTGGAGAAGGCAATGTCTGCAAGTGGGACAGGAGGAGTGAGAAAGAAACCACTTGTCCACACATTCCATGTGGAAGCTGTGCCTGCAATTGGGCAACACCCTCACTCTTTCTCCATCCATGAAATCTGTCAAACAGATTGGGCACTCCCTGCCTTCAATCTCTGGTGTGAGCTTGCTATACACTATGAATGGAAGTGATTTAATGGACTTCTTCTTCAACCCAGTATTTGCCAATCTGGCTGTTGTCTGCCTCTCATGTGGCCTGCAGAAGTAATCCCATGGGACGATTGAAACAAAACCCACAAAGAATATCACTACAGAGAGCAAAACAATAAGAGAGATAATGGTATTTTCAGAGATGTAAGGATTCATCATTGTCTCCTGGCTTTCATTGGACAAGCCAACAACATTGGTGGATCCTTCTAATGTCATTCTTCTAATTTGCAAGGACTCAAAGTTTCCTCTAAAGGAAACCAGCTTTTGGCTTCTATAGAGAAACAAGGATCCTAACACAGGACTCTTGAGAATAAAGAACAAAACCCTAAAAACATTGAAGATAAACTGTTGGGGAGAGAAGAGAGCAAAGCAAACACAATTCTATGGAAGAACGTTCTCCAGGACCATGAATGATTTACAACTCACGTTTCATATATATATTGGGTTGCAATCCTATCTAAGTTCTAAAGTGCAAAGCAGCCTGTAACTACATTATAATACCGTCAGGCCCACTGCACAGATATTTTTTAAATTCATAAGAAAAGCAGTGTAGAGTGCACTAGCCCAAACCGTGGGCGATTTCTAATAGTCCCCACCTTATCAACTTAAAATACCATGTGGGATAATATCTGAGATTCACACTGCCAAGTCTTTTACTAAAAATGTCTCATAAATCTTGTGAAGATCAAATATCCACTTTGTATTATCTTCTACTTTCATTTTTATCTACAAATTTTCAATATTATACATATTCACAATAAAGGTTGATGGAAAAATCATTCTCTTGACATATGACTTTGAGGTAATATTATACTATGTAGTTTATGATTTGGACTGTGGATTTTTTTCCTGGACATTTCGGATCAAACTCCATGATCTATTGTCTTGTTTTGCTCTTTCTGGTGATGGATCATGGAATTTGATCCGAAACGTTGAGGAAAAAAATCCAGAGAATCAAAACTAGAAACTACATACTATATTAAGAGAGAATTGTGAGAAGCAAAAACAAATAAAACTCAGAATCCCTCCTCCGACTTGCTTTTTTGCTGAAGGCACATTAAAATTGAAAAATATGATACTTATTTTAATTTTTTTTTGGAATAAAACTAAGAAATATAAGATTTTCTTAACTGATAAGATAATCAGCAAATTAATTTCATCCTAAAAGCTTTAAACAAATATATAAAAAGAATTTTAAAACAACCCGGCAGTGTTAACCTCATCTGACAAGAAACCCACATTGATGTGTTTAATAATCAAAATTGAGTACTTGATAATTATTGAGCTATAAATTATATTTTAGCGCATTATGAAATTCCATAAGTACTTGTTTGTTGTATTTAGTACTCTCTATTTGTTTTTTATTTCTTTATAGGTACGGATATGCCCACTAATAATGTGGGCCCGTAATATGGGTAGATTTGATTCTGCACTTCACTGGTGCGCACCATTGATGTCCCTACCAAGGCAGGAATTTGAGTATCCGTACTAGGTTTGTATGATAAGAGAAATTAACATGGTTCCCAATATTTGCTTTGGGAGCTTTTTCATTTCTTTTCTTTAAAATAAGAGCGAATACTGTAAAAGATGTAGAAAACCAGATAGCACTCAGAAACAGCGATATTTCGAGGGGCGTGAAACGGAGTTGTGTGGAGGTCAATGTATTGTTAGCATTGGGATAGACATGATCAAGAAGGAAGGTTTTTGAGAATACTGTGTCAGCATTCCAACGTCATGTTTTATACTTTGTGATTGATTATAAGTGTTAAGTTTTTCTTCAGGATCTTATATGTGATTAGGAAGAATAATTTAAAATTTGTGACAACTGTATCTTTGATTTTTTATCTTTTATCTAGTTGTGTGTTTAGTTTGAGTTAGTGAATTGATATTTTATATAGTTATAATTTTATTTTATTTTGGTTTAGTTTGATCTGTTTATTTAGTCTTTCTTACTTGTTTCTTATCTTATGTATGTTGTGTATTTGTATGTTTATGTCTACATAATTTTAGTTTAATCGATTTATTTCTATGGGTATGATTATTAATCCAATTTTATTGGATTTTAATCCAATCTAGTATTTTGACCTAGGTCGTGAATCGGGGGTGATGTCCTTGCAAGCATAATTTTGATCCACTTAAATATAAAATCAAAATCAAGCATTTGACCAACTAGCCCCATCTTATGTTTTAGTCTTAGACTGACTTTGTATATATCTTTGTTTTCATGTTATGTTCATGTATAAAAGGACATTTTTGCATTTATTTCTAATCATCGCATCATCACAACAAAGACAATATCTAATCTCAGAACAATCATTTGCATAACATTTCATCTAAAAACAATCATTTGCATAACATTTCATCTAAGAACAATCCTTTGCATCTATCAAATCTAATCACACTTTTCCTTGAAGATGTGAGTCATAGTGACAATCATTCTAAAATTCATGTGCATGTTTGAAGCTTGTTATCTGCGAAGATATTTTCAAATAGCACTTGATAGAAAAACCCTAAGAGTGTGATAGAGATCATTATTACCTAGTTGTATATTTAGTGAAAGTTTGGAGGGTAGAATCCAAAGGACATTAGAGATCATATTAATATATACACAACAAGTTCACAAGAAAAATCAAGATCTAAAACACCAAAGTTGAACTAGCATACAACAAAAAAGAATATTCTAATTATAATCCACATACACAACTATCTAAGGAATTTCTAAATTTTAAGATGGATAGATCTCATTATCCTCATCAATCAACACACATATTTTCTCACAAAGTTGAGCAATCAGGTTCTCTTTATTAATTACTATTTATGGTGTGGTGTTATTATACTTGTTGTTTTATATTACTTTATCTAATCCGATCTAATCCATTCTAATCCAACAACTCAATTTAGTTTCTAGTTTATTAATGTGTAATTAGTGTATTTAATTAATTGACCTAGATTAACTAATAAGGAAAGATAGTTTTCATTGTTATTATAGTGAGCCTAACAAACTTACCCAACCTTGAAACCTTAAATTAGGATTTTGATCTACACTTATTTATGCATTTATATTAATTTGAGGTCTAATTTATCACTTTGCACATTGATATTCATTGACACATCTATCTCCTAGGATTTGGTATTGTTTTACATAGCCTAACCTTTGCCCACCTTACCTACCCTTGTTTTGACCTAGGGTTTACATTTTTAGCATACTTCTAAGATCTAATTTAGTATTCATACTTTTAGTGATAATAGAATATATATCATTTTAATGTCACTTGGTTCTTCCTTCTAAGGTTAGTTCACTTTTATTTTACAAATCTTTAGAAAACACTAGATACTTTGATAGACCCTTGTTTTCATGTTATGGATTCTGATGGTGCTTTATCCTTTACGTTTATCCCTGCTTTGTCATTGATTATATTGCAATTATATAGTATGGGATCCCATTGTGCTTGATTCACCTTTGAAATTTTATAATATTAATGGAGTCATATCCTCTATGGAAGTATTCTATGTCTACATATATTATTTTCTTCTATGAACATGAAATATATTTAGAGATCAAATGCAAGTGAATTAAGTAAATTAACCAAGAACTTAACCTAATTAGATCATATTCCAATTAAATTCTTGCAAATTCTAACTATTAATCCATTAAACATGAAACAAAAATCAATTGATATAGAAAACCTAATTAAAGACAAGCAAAACTCATCCCATTCAGGGACTAGTGATGAATTGATGTGGAATGATTAGCCCTTTCCTAATCCCATTATTGAAGCAAAACTTTGATGACCTCTAATGGTGAAATTGATGGAAATGGACAAATGCTCTCAAAATGAGGATGAAATTGGCTATAGTACGATTACTCAAATGCTTTTGTGGATGATTTACTCATAGAAATGAAAGTTGTTTATAGAATTTTTAGATGAATTAATGGCTAGGATTGATTTGACTAATCATTGGATAGAAATGAATGTGAGAGAATGACATGAATCAATGATCAAATATATGGATGAGATTGAATATTGACATGGATCAATTTGATTCTATTCAAGGGATCTAATTGAATTAGAATGTGCAAGTCCCTTAATTTTGGGAAGAATGTTGGAAGATATTTCTATCTGGTGGGAAATATTTGAATTTGAATTGGAAGAATATTCCATGAGAATATTCCCTTGCAAGTGGGAGAAGTTGGAGGAATTAGAAGATATTAGTCAATTAAATAATTAGGATATTATTTAATTATGCAAGTGGAGTGGATTTAGGATTTTAATTAAACAATTAGATCATTTAATTAAAAAAGTAAGATTTATCACATTTAATTAAATAATTAAGATTATTTAATCAAATGAGAGGAATTAAAGGATTTAATTAAACAATTACATTATTTAATCAAATATGATGAAAATTAGCATGAAAGGGGCAAATTAATCCAATAATATTAATTATCCAATTAATAGAAGAAAATGATGAATTTAATTAAACAATTAGCATTATCCAATTAAATAGATGAAAAGGGTAGAATAGTATTAGTAATCAAATTTAGATGTGTGATATTGATCAAGACAAAAATTTTAAGTGCCTATATTTTGCCCCTCTTTGAAGCAAGGTACCTGTTGTATTGGTTCAAAGAACTAATGCCTCTCAGATCAACATTTGTTTAGATCAAAAATTTAAAAACTCATGATTATTCTAGATGCCCCATTGTGCCCCAATGGAAGGAATGGATGTTGGTATGCTACCCCCTCAAGAGATCAAGCAAAAAAAATGAGTTTCAAGTCAAGATTGCGACAAAAATACAAGATTGGTTTAGCTACAAAGAGGATGAAAAATCAAGGTCTAGGACCTTGATAAACTAACTGTGATAGGCAGCACCAAGTGAGAAAATGGAGATTTAGGGCCAAAAACCTAGGCCTAGCAATGCATCTAGGGTGAAAACCCTAATTTTCCATGCATATATATGAGGTTGGAATCACTTTAAAGTTTATTTACACACTTTGATTTGAGAAATTTTAGAGCTTTGAGAGATATTTTGCAAGAGACATTGAAGAGCAACTAATAGAATGGAAGATCATGTGCTTCCCTTACATTCAACAGATAGAGTCCATGAGTTCTAGTGGCCAGCCAATGTGGGACCACTAGTATGTACCCACTTTCCTTGCACATATTTTGAGATAAAGAAATGTAGGTTATATTAGGTCAAACAAAGGTGTTGTTATTTCAACAATGCTTTTGTAATAGTTGACGACACATTTTTTGGATTCAACATCTTTGCACTAGGGTTTAGAATACTTCAAAACTTTTACAGACAAACCCACGCCTCTGCATAGTTTCAGAGCCACACAAATGCATACTTCCAAAACTATGCATCTACTTTCTAGCAACACATTTGAAATTTTTTCGTGCCTTTTCCTTTTGGTGAAGATATTGCAAAATAGTGATGCATTTGATGATAAAATAGAGTGACACCTTTGCATAAAGGTGCACTTTTGCATTTTAGGGTTTTAGGCTTAGGATTTTTTTCAATTTTTAGCAACATTGATGTTGTGCGTGCAGGCGTTCTTCCATCCACTATAGTCATGCGAGCAAAGGCTAGGGATCTTATGTCAGATGATTAGCTTTGAGGATGAGGACATGAGTTCCTGGGAGATTTCAACTTATATTGCATTTGTTACATGCCAGAGATTAGGACTCACCTATCCATGTGATGATCGCCCTCGTAGAGCGGTGGCACTTAGAGACTTCCTCTTTCCACCTCCCCACAGGCTAGGTTACTATCAGACTTGACCTGATGTATGGTGTATACTATGAGTACTGATCCACAGAGAGAGGGTGACCTATGATGTAGAGCTCGGCTTCAATGCCTTGTTTAGAGTATTTGGGGTAAACTAGATGTTGGTAGAGGGAAACCGGATCGACTTGAGGAGGTACCATGGTCAAGTCAGTGATTTAACTTTGGTGATCAGAGGGATCATCATGAGATTCCTAATGTCAGACAAGCATAGTCGAGGATTCAGCCTTAGCTAGGGTGCTATATTAACAAACATTATTGAGGCCTTTTGCACTTACGCTTGGGGACCATGCATCCTAGCTACTTTGTACCGTGATATGCATCAAGTGGTAGACATGAGAGGTTGCAAATTATTCATAAGAGTTACATTGCTCCACATTTGGGCTTGGGAGTACATTGTGGTGCTTAGACCTATTATTTCTCTATGAGACATTGAGTAGGATGATCCTATAGTTTACAAATATGTAGGGATGACCACACTCCACCCTATAGGTGCAATGGATATAGCTTATTGGAGGAGGATCATAGATGACATGACAGTTTTCTAATGGAGACCTTGGTTGCATGTTGAGTAGTGGGATGATGGCCAGGACCAACTATTTTATGCTCACTAGACTCAATGGCTTATGGGGCAACAACACCACATCATTGAGAGATACCTTCCCAACTGGGTAGCTTGACAGTTTGAGGGCCAATAGGATGTCTTAGCGCCTGATGACATAGTTGTATATGCCAAGAAATACATATAGATTCATTCTTGGAGACCTCAGATGGTCCCTCAGATGGCCATTGATGACTTTAGATAGTTGGCTCAAGTTCCTTGGGCTTATGTAGGCAGACTAAATGATCATGATACCACCCTAGCTTATGACATGTGGTTTACACAACACCACTCGACCTAGCAAGGGTCGATGGTGCTAGATGAGGTAGGGGTAGGGGTAGAGGATAGGTTCCGCAGTAGAACAATGGATATATTCCTAGATAAGTCCTGAGGGTTAGACAAGTTATAGGGGTTGTAAAATAGCTAGGGGAAAACCACCACCACCACCACTACCATTGGTACATCAACAATAGGTGTAAGGGGGCTAGATCCTCAGGCATTATTATTATAGTAGAGGACGACTGAGAGAGATACAACACTTTAGGAGAGGGACACCGTGTAGGTCGAGCATGATCAATACCGACAAGAGAGAGACACCACACTACATGAGGGTGACCAAACCCATGGTGAGCTAGCCCAAGAGAGGTAGCAACAATAGTATAGACAGATATACAGTTGGCTCAGGAGACAACATGCATGCAATAGTTAGAGGCTATTATGTAGATTCAAGCATAGGCACAAGTACCAACAACCTTATATGGATAGGCTATGACTGAGGCTTCTTATTATAGGACTCTGTACCATCAAGAGGTTCCTTGGCATTGATACCATCCAGACTTTTCTCATAGTAGTACACTAGGACCAACTAGATTAGTAGGTGGACCTTCTGTAGGCCAACCATCAGGTGGACATAGGTCACCACTACAAGAGGATAGGGGGAGCAAAGGATAACTCTAATATATTGACACTTTTTTATGTATGGCCTAATTATTGATGTATATCCATTATTCGACTCATTTTTGACAACCTCGTGTATATTTTTGATGATATATCACACTCTTTTGATATGCATCATGACATTCATTTTTTGGATATATGTATATGAGATGATCAGATGTGGCACTATACTTATTATGTCCTTTTTTTATCATTATGCTTATATTGATGTATGCATGGATGCATTATGAATGTGTATGGATGCAGATGTTTATGAGATGTTTTTATGATGATGATGATTCTCTTTATGATGCATATGACATGTATGGTTTATGATTATGCCTATGATATGATGATGTATGCAAATGCATATGTTTTATGATATGATACGATATGAATTCATGTATGCAAATGTAATGGATGATTTCCTTTTATATCTTTTCTCATATGATATGTGATGATTATGCAGGATGTATGTTATGAGATGCATTTCTTTTTCGTATTTTCCATAAAATATTTATGATGATGCAAGATGTATGCTAATGGTTGGTGGATGTAGGATGGATGCATTTAAATTATTTTTGTTGAATGTCATGATACCAGGTTGGAAATGTAAGCATGGATAGAAGATAGAAGAATGAAATGGATATTGATTAGCCTTTGTTTTTAGTAATTGATGTAAGAGTCCAACAATTATATGATTATTTGATACCTTATTAGATATGTGATGAGATAAGATAGATGATACTACTTTGCTTCTTGGATTAGGATAAATTCATCATATCATTCTTTATTTTTTATATAGCAAATAAACATGACGAATCAAGGTAGTGAAAACTAGGATGGAATTGTATCTAATGCAATGGACTTTGAATTTGCAAAAAGATAGGAGTATCCTTGTTCATACCTAACATACGGAAACCTTGTTTGATCATGTGAAATAATATGTCATCAAAGTAAGGAAACTAACACAAAAAAAGTATGAATCTAACCTAATATGTCCTAGCCATTATTTTACTTGAGACTATCCTAACACATGCAAGATAATATTCACTGAGGTTGTACTACAAGAATATCCAACAAGAACAAAAAACAAAAGCATTGATCAATGCCCCATTCCTTTCTCTCTAAATCATTTTGGTAGACATCATTGAGAGATCATTGGAATGGACCAACAGGATAAATCATAAGAAAAGACCCACAGTGAACAAATAGTTAATATTATTCAACCTCTTACCAAAGTGATGTGATTAAGGTTATTTCCAATGATGATGTCCATTCTAGGAAAGATGTATCCATAGGACATGTTACCAGATATTGAACTAAATCTAACTATTTGATAGGTCATTGATACAAATGTTAACTGAAAATGTTTACTCATGATCAAGACTTAAGATTTTTTACACTGTAAAGTTTGTGCTTTACTAATTGTTGCACCTATTTCTATTTACGTTGCCAAAGGGTAAATATGGCAATTGATTTATTAAGGATGGAATTTTATTGCAGATGGAAGTGAAATGGGATGGGTCATTTTGTTTTCCAAATATTTCAATGTTTTTGACATTTTAAAATGTTTTAAGGTTGTTTTTGAACTTTTGAGATTATGTTCAAATGTTTAGGTTTTCAAGTTATTTGAGGTTTTTTGGTTTTATGAAAGATATTTGAATGTTTTGATTGTTTAGGTTTTCCATTTTTTATGTTTTCCAAGGTTAGACCAAGAACAAGACCTAAGGGGGACTGACCTAATGCCTCAAGGGCTCATCGATGATGACCTTGCCTATGTAATTGCACAGATACAACATAGTTCAACTAACCATTGACCGTTTATTGATGATATATGAACATTGATGGATTGTCAGGTTATTATGAAATACCACTAAAGGACTAACCTAAGCCTTGGGGGCACATCGATGATGGCCTTTCCTACGAATACACATAGAGGAAACGTAGTTCGACAAGTGTTTTTCAACCTTTTGATGTTTTGACCTATTTAGGGGTTTTGATATGTTTTGAATGTTTTTGGCATTTCAAAATGATTTGAACGATGTTTTTGGATTTTGATGATGTTTCAAATATTTTTGGATTTTCATACTTTACAAATATTTTGGATGTTTTTGAAATTTTATGAACTTTAAAAATGTTTTGGATGTTTTTGAGATTTTTTAATTTCAAAAATGTTTTGGATGTTTTTGAGATTTTTGAACTCTACACATGTATTAGATTTTTTTGAGATTTTAAAAATCTTCCAATGTTTTTGATGTTTTGTTAATTTGCAAATGTTTTGGGATTTTTGAGAGTGAAACCTACGGAATAGGGTTCCACCTTTTGGGAGATGGAACAAAGGATAAGGGCCTATTTCACTTAGTTTCACTCAAGGAAACCCTAGAGATCCCAATCCAAGGATCGAATAAGGGAAAGAGATTAGATAAATGTTGTCCTAGGGTGTGATCAAAGATAATAAGAGGGTTCACCACCAAGATAAAGCTTGGAAAGACTAGTACACATGAAAAATGACAGAACCAAATGATATGCAAAACTTAACTATATGACCTAGATTATGAAACTAAAATGCATAATAAAAGACTGAGAAAGTACAAAGGTGCACCTAGAAACTGAAAAGGCTTGAATGAAGGTCTAAAATGTTGGGAATAATTATATTGATGCACACTAGGACTCATACAATAGTAGGGGTGATTTAGTGCCAGTTTAGGGTTTCAAGCCAAAACTCGAATTTGGAATTGTTGAATCAGGATCTACAAAAAAAGTCTAAAAATAGGTATACTAGGACTCATACACCACAAGTGGTGATTTAGTCCTAGTATCAGGGTTGCTCCAAAACTTTGATATCCTCTGATGAATTCCTGCAACTTCCTTCCTACCAAATCTCTGAGTTTGAATCACCAAATTTTGTTTTGTAAGTGACTTTCCATGATCTTGCAATGTAGATGACAACTTTGACAACTTGACAAATTTCTCCAAAATTTCTCTTCAATTGATCTTCAACCTAAATCACCTAGATCTGCAATCAAACATGAAAGAGAGGGAAATTTTTTGGTTTTGTTAGTGGATAGGGGTTTTCCTTGGTCAAACCCCATTTTGGTAATCAGACCTTGAAATGAAATGAAATAAAAAGGAGGAATGATGAATGAACAAATATGCAATGTTGCAACTCACCAAATCCTTGAATAAGATGTTGCAAACATGTATGAGATGGCTAGAATGAATGTGGATCTTGATTCTTGCTTGAATGATACATATGGATCTTGATTTGAATGCTTTCTTGAATCATAAAACCCTACATCACAAATGTTAGCTCAAAAACAAATATGATGCATGATGACTTTGACATGATGCTCGATTCTTGAATAATGCTCCAAAATGCTTGATAATCACTCTTGAATGCTCTTGAATGCTAGAAATATTGATCTCAAAAGGTGCTAGATGACTTGTAAACTTGCTAGGAGAAAATATGTGAAATAACCTTGTATTTTTACTTGTTTATACCAAATTTCTCAAAATTACAACACTACAAGCCAACATCAGATCTAGGATAATAAAATCATACCAAGAATTTGAATTCAAAATAGGTCTAAGCTAAGCAGGAATCATACACCAGTTGGGGCATATGATTCCCATTAGGCTAAGCTTGGAACACATTTTTCAAGAAAGGCTTACTTTTATGTGAAATTTAGATCTAGGCCTCGAAACCTAGGTGGGACCCATATTCCCAAGGTGGCATATGAGTCCTAGATCACTAAATCTATTCCATACAATCTAAAATCATTAAATTTTGATTGGTCATTTGATATGTGTCAAGATTATCCTTGTAAAGATGCATTAAGTATGGCTTGTGGATACAAAATAAGGCATAAAGAAGCCCAATTTTAGCAGGGAGGGCCCAAACAAGTGTGAAAATGTAAAGGGATGAATTTTCCTACACTAAAAAGAGTAACCTTAAGGGAATATACAAGAACCTAATTCGATACAAGTATAGGAAGATGCGCCTATTATGATGTGATAGACTACCTCGATATAGGCAAGGCAAACTAACCTTAGGAGTGTGTCAAGTAATACTAAAGGGGAATATGATACTTTCCTAACACTAAGCTATGGTACGAACATAGATGGATGAAAGGAATATATAGGATAAATAGGATGGAAGATGGATGCGATGGATAGAGGATGTAGGATAAGCCAAAGAGCCAATGGTGGATGTGAGATGGTGCTTATTTATGCAAGGTGCCTATTTTCTAGGTTTTTACCAAGGTACTTGCCCAAAGTGCCATCAAAGTTATTTTCACTAGCTCAGATGATTTTTTTCTCTTCACTCTTTTGATCCTTTTGTCTATTTTTTTGGATATTTACTATTTTTATGATTTTTTTTTTTAAAAATGGATTCTACACCCCTCATGGGCTAGGCATAAAACTTTTTGAGATGTGTGTTGTTTATGGGATCTTACAAAGTTTCATCTTCAGGGGTGGCTAGTTGATAAGCTCGAGAGCCATATATTTCTATGAGAATGAAATGTCCTAACCAATTTGACTCAAATTTACCCTTGCTATCTTGATCTAACATGTTTTTTTTATTCTCTTTTAGGACAAGGTCTCCCACCTAGAAGCATCACCCTTTGATCTTTTTGTTATAACTCCTTCTAATTATATTTTGATAGGCCTATAGGTGATTCAATTCTTCAAGGAGACATTTATCCAACAACTCTATCTCATTCAACCTGGATATTTTATATTCTTCATCAATGATGAGATGCTAAGTGACATTCTCAAGGGTGGGAGCTCGAACTCAATAGGCAGGATTGCTTTAGTTCCATAGAACAAGGAATAAGGTGTTGCACCTATGAGTGTGTGGATACTAGTTAGATAAGCCCACAAGGTAGGGTTCAATTGTAAGTACCAATCGTAGCTAGCTTCATTGACTATCTTCTTTAGCATCTTAATAATGGTCTTGTCAAAAGCGTCAACTTGACCATTTCCTTCGGGGTAGTAAGGGGTGGAAAAGCAATGTTGGATATTGAATCGTTGACATAGTTCATGGACATCCTAGTTCTTAAATAGTGTTCCATTATATGTGATAAGGGCTTGAGGAAAACCATAATGACAAATGAGGTAATTCAGGATAAACTTGGATATCTACTTTCCCATTATGTAGGTCATTGGTATTGCTTCGATCCACTTCGTAAAATACTCAGTGGCTATGATGATGAATGTATGACCAATTGGAAGAAGTGGGGGTGATTTTACCTATGAGGTAGAGTCCCCAATGTGATAAAGGCCAAGGTGTACTGATAGGCCTGAGATCTTGAGCTAATATGTGAATGAGATCTCCATGTTGTTGGCATTGCAAACATTTCTTAACAAACTAATTTACTTCTTGTTCCATAGCAGGCCAATAATATCATGTCCTTAAAAATTACTTAGCCAAGGTTGTACCACTTGAATGTGACCCACAAATGCCTTTGTGCACTTATTTTAAAGTAGTTAAAGGTTCCTCTTGGTTAAGAAATTGCAATAACGTTCCTTTGAGACCTCTTCGTTAAAGGGTATTTCCTAAAAGGAAAAATCAAGATGCTCTTCTAATAAAGGTATTTTTTAGGTTAGAAGTAAGGTTGAATGGGAGGATACTATTATGAAGGGAAGTGAATATATCATGATACCACGGGGAACCAAGGCCAACGATTTCACACAAAAATTTGGATTTGAGTACCTCAAAAGTTGGCATGAGAAGCTTCTCAATGAGGAATTCACATTTAAAACTATTATGAGGCATGTCTAGCAAGGATCCAATAGTAACCATGACATTTTTTGCTCGATTTTTTATCCTACATATCTATTCAAATGTTATGCCAATGAAATAATCCTTGAAACTTTCCACCATCTTCTTGTAGGGCATCAATTTGTCATCCTTGGTCTGATAGTTGTCATTAACCTAGTTCACAATCAACTGAGAATCTCCATACACTTTAGCTCTTGGATCTTCCATTGTATCACATTTCTTAACCCTATGATGAGGGCCTCGTACTCAACTATGTTATTCGTACATGAAAAATATAACTTGTATGATTTTGGGATGCAATCACCTTGTGGGGTGATGAATAAAATTCCTGTCACAGACCCACGTTGTGTGTAAGAACCATCAAAATACAACTTCCATTGATCTACCATTCTAAGGATGAATACTAATTCATTAGGAAACTTTGACACCAAAAGATTCTTTGCATATATGGGAGAATATTCTAGTTGATTAGTGATGAATTGTTCCTTAATGGATTTTCGATCAACATATTATATGCCAAACTCTGTGATGATCATTACCCATTTTTTCGTATGACCTATGAGAGTAGCTTTTGAAAATAAGTACTTGAGTGGATCTACCTTGGAGATGATTTTAACTTGATGGGAGAGCATGTAGTGCCTAAGATTTTGGGAAGCAAACACCATTACTAAACAAGATTTTTCAATGGATGAACAATTTAACTCATATCCTAGACCAAGGTTTTTTTGATGCAATGTATAGCTCTCTACTTTCCCATTTCATCATGTTGAGCCAAAAGAGCCCCTAAGGCTATTGAGGTAGCTAAGATGTAAAGTATCAAAGGATTTCATGTTATTAGTGGCATCAAGATGGGTGGTGTCACTAGATAATCCTTGAGTTGTTTAAATTCCTGCTCACAATTTTGATTACATTTGTAGGCCACACCCTTATGAAGAAGATGAGTAAATAGGTGAAATTTTTCCACTAGCTACATAATGAACCTTTTGATATATTGCAATATCCCTTGCAGGCCTCAAAGTTTCTTAAGTGTCTATGGCGGTTGGATATCCATGATTGACTTGACTTTAGCTAGGTCCACTTCAATTCCCCTTTGTAATACAATGTATCCCAAGATTTTTCCTGTAGTGGCACCAAATACACACTTCTTAGGGTTTAACCATACCTATTACTTCTCAAGTCTATCAAAGATTGGTGCTAACACATCCAAATGTTCTTTCCTTGTTTTAGAATTAGCCAAGATATCATCCACATAGTCTTCCAAAGTCTTATGGATCATGTCATGAAAAATAAAGTTCATGGCCCTCCAATATGTCACTCTAATGTTTTGAAGACCAAAAGGCATTAGATTCCAATAATATGTTCCCCACGAGCATGTAAATGGTGTTTTATACATTGATCTTCTTTAGCTATCATTATCTAATTATATCTTGGGAATCCATCCGTGAGAAAAATCATTTCATGCCCAATTGTCATGTCCACAATGATATCTATGTTTGGTAGAGGAAAATCATCCTTGGGACATGCCTTATTCAAGTCTCTGAAGTGTGTGCATATCCTAATGCTTCTAATGGGTTTTGAAACTAAAACTAGGTTGTAAATCCACTCAAGATAATCTATTGGTCTGATGAACCCTACATCAAGAAGCTTTTACAATTCTACCTTTACGAACAATGTTAGATGTGGATGCATTTTCCTCAACTTCTACTTTACCATCTTTTCTTAAGGGTGAATGGTGAGATGATTAATTACCAATGATGTTTTGAGCCCTAGCATATTAGCATAAGACCAAGAAAAATTGATCTTGTGTTCTCATGAATTTTTCTAGGTTTTTTTCATTCTTCATCATCTAGGGAAGAAGTATATAATGTGACCTATGGTGATTCCTACATTCACATTGACTAGATTAGATGACTCTACCAATACTGCTGACTTTTCCTATTTTGTTGCAATACTTTGCAGATTGAATCCATCATCCTTGGGTGCCTCAAAGAGGTTTTCACCCTTAGATATCTCCTTTATTTTGACTTTATTATGATCAAAAAATGACACAATGTGGTTTTCACTTGGGGGTCGAGTTATGATTTTCATATTTTCAATTTTATGACTAAGGGATTCAATCATTTCACCATAGTACACTTAGGTATCCAACTCAATGTCAAATCCCAGTTTATGATCTCCATATGGTATGTGGTCTCAGAACCCCATAAATTTAAAAATAGCCTCATAATTTTCAAAAGAATCAAGAATAGGTGGTCCTCGTTGGTCCTAGTTTATGATTTAGGGTTAAACAAGTTTCAATTCAGTAATTTGGCTAGAAGACTCAAAGGATGTGGTGGCAATCATGAAAATGAAAGTATCCTCAAAAATGTTTATAACGTCAAGGGGGAATTCATTGATGTCATCATTATGTGGCATGTTTAACCTTGAGGAATATTTAACCTCCTTAATAGAAGCCCCCTTTCAAAGAAGGGTAAATTTGGTTGTGGTGAATCCAGGACAAAGATTTTTAGGATGTTTCTTAGGAGCTAGAGATTCTTTCAAACCATGATTGTTTAGCCCAGGTTTTCATTCTTGATATATCCCATACCTTTCATCAATTGAAGCCCTTTGTTGTTTTCATCTATGGGAAGGGTAGGTCCTTCATTTTCATCTTGATATAACCACTCTGATGTATTATCCTTGCAAATGGCTTCCTTATTTAAATCTCCCCACTTCATGAAAGTGTTAGGTCCTATCTTGATTATCTTTGTCACTTTGTCAATATGCCAAGGTTTTCCATAAGATCTAGGAGAAAGAGGAATCTCTCCCACAAAAAAAGAGTCCTTGAGGTTATAATCTCCACAATCATTATCTTTGATAACTTCCTTGATCTATGGGATGTTCTTCAATGTCAATGTCTTAGACTCAGATGTGGATGGTAGGGTAGATGGGTCGACATAGAATGAGGGTATCAGGACTGCATCATTCTTAGGAACTTGTGGCACCTTATAATAATTCTCCTCTATGTTTTTGCAATAAAAAAGGGCTTAGGACCACCATGGATGGTTATTTATTTTTTCTCATACATAAACTTGATGCATTGGTGATAGGTTGAGGCTATCACTTGCATGGAATGATTCCATGGTCGGCCTAGAAGTATATTGTAAGCTAGATCAAGATCAAGGACTTGGAAAGTTGTTTTTGCAATAGCTGGTCCTAATTGGATGAGTATCTTGATAGATCATTCTGAATTCCACTCATTGTCATCATAAGCTTTGATAGTGACACCTTTTTCTTTCTCAATTACATCTTCAGAGTAAC
>VDFB02184424.1:0-21900 GCA_007258455.2 Sequoia sempervirens | reverse complement strand
CCTTATGTTGCCAACAGGAGGGCAGTGTTCCAAAGGAGGGGATGGGCAATAAGGAAGATTGTTTGAGCGTAGCTTCTTCAAAGGGGAATAGTCTTTTAGATGAAGACATGGGTGAACCTTATTGGGATGGAGATCAAGAGGATTATTGGCATAAGGTTCAAAGGAAAAAGAAGAAGAAAAGGGTGGCAGATTTTAATATGATTCTTCACTCACATGACAAAAGGAAGACTAGAAAATAGGTTGCTAGTATTTGCATTGTTTTATTCTAGATGTTTTCTTTGGATTATTATTTTTCTACAGATATTATGGTATTGGGGTGGGTAAGTCTGTAGGGTGGCATTGAAAGTTTTAATTCTCTGGGCTATTGCTTAAAGTGTCTTTGGTTGTACTTGAAAGATGTAATTTTCTTCTAATGTTACAATAAAATTATGTAGGTTATACCTGTGAATGGTTGATCTAGACTTGGTCAAACATAGACAAACAATCCAATGTTAGTCCTCAAACATATCTAAAACAATCATTCCCCATGCAATTTATTTAAACACCAAAAATAAGAAATAAAACAGAGATAATCAATTGAAAGCTATTAAATCTTGTTCTAAACATTCAAACCAGCATCCCATGGGGGAATTGGTGCTACTTTGATGTGGAAAGTAGCCCTTTCCCAATTCCTTGTAAGCTTTGATGATGATTGATGAAGATTGGTTCTCCTTGATGAAAATTCTCAATAACCTAGCTATGGTAATGAAATGCTATGAAAACTTTGATGAACAATGGATGAACTTGCATAAAATCTGTAAATGATTACTTTGCATAAAGTTGTGGATCCAAAATTAATAGAGAAGCTCTTTATTTATAGGAAAGAAGGATTGAGAGGTGAGAAACATGAAGGATGTGGGACTAAAAATGAACCAATAACAATGTGCCACTTGTCAACATGCTATTGAAGAGAGGTGGAGCACATTTTGATCAATGTGCAAATAAATGCAATTAGGTGGAAATTTGAAATTTGAAAGATGGCTTGTGGAGGAAGAGATGAAAGGTGAGTTAATGCCACTTGGCTCAAGAAAAAGGACATGTAAGAGGCTTAAATGCCATGTTGGAGGACAAGTCCTTTTAGGAGGGAGATTTCAAATTGGAGGAATATTCCAAAGAGATGCCTTTTTGAATGAAAATAGAAGAATTTATAAATCAATTAAATTGATTTACTTGCGCAAGTTACAAAATCTAGAGGATTTGATGGATTAGAGTTAGAGTTAATTAGGATTTAATTAACTTAGATGGAGATTAGTTTGGTTTGACTTTTGACTTAGATTTTTGGATTTATTTAAATCAAATGGGAGGAATAATGAACATTAGATTTAATTAAATAAAGTTTGATTTATTTAATTAAAAGAGATGATTTTAGATTTAATTAAATAAAGGTTAATTTATTTAATTAAAGGAGGATTATGATTTAATCAAATAAAGTGATTTATTTAATTAAAAGAGGAACATTAGGATTAAATAAATAAAATGATTTATTTGATTAAAAGAATATATTGATTTAATCAAATAAAGTGGATTTATTTAATTAACAAAGGAATTATGGTGAATTAATTAAATAAGGATTATTTAATTAACTGGTTAGTAAAGAGGTGATTCAGAGAGAATTGATGTTAATGAATTAGGATCAGGTGTGCGATATCAATCAGTATAATTTGAACATCTACAATACCTACCTTTACTGATCAAAAAATAATAACATATTAATAATCAAATAGTACCAAAATTAATAATAATGTAATTAAATTGAAAATATAATAATATTTTAGTAATTATAATAGTATAATACATATATTATTGACAGTGTAGCACTACCACTAAAACTAGTATATATACTTTATATATATATATGCTAAGAGATATCATTTTCAAGGCATATTTCTTGATTGATCGATCGCAACAAGCAAAGGAGGGTTTATAGAATGTTGTGAGATACTTGAGGGATTCGCTGCATGTGAGTCTCTTCATTCGAACTGCCCTTATCCACCTCAACATAAACTAAATGAATAAATTGCAGAGGAAATGCATACAAGCTAACTTTCAGAGAAAATTACTTCAGATCCTGAGAGTGAAACTTCCAAATTTCTGCCTCCGACAATGGAACTCTCAACCAAAGGACGTCAGCGTGGATTCAAGACACCAGTGTGACGCATTGTCGTCCAAATGGCGTGCTAGTATCCTGAGCAATAGAGAGCTCAAGAACTTAGGCGGGTGAAACTAAGTTTCACTTCTTGGCTCAGATCTGGGGTCTATGAACAAAATAATGAAATAGAGAACAAAAACTATGAAAAGGTTACAAGGAGAACTTGGAGAAAACTTACCAACAACCAGATGTCTGAGTCTTCACTCCAAGCTTCATTTTACAACCTACACACAAAACAAATGAGGGGAAAATGTTGGGGGCTATATAGGGGCCTACCGCAATCAGACCCCTGCTTTGGTGTTCCCACCTCCACAGACAACTAGATAGAAAGAGAGCGTAACTGAAATGGATAAAGGGGGCGATGAAAGAAAAACCCACTTCAAGAGTAGAACCCACACCACCAAGTAGTAAATGAACAAGAGATTTAAAAAGAGAAAGAGTGAGAGAGAGCATTACCCACAGGCCTTGGCCCACTCTAGAACACACAAGTTACACACTATTGAATTCCTACTAGAGAGTTGCAGTTGTTGGAGGGACCTTAGTCTGGTAGAGCTTTGCTTGTAGAAGTGTTGCTTATTAAGGATGAAATAAATATGAGAGTGAAGTTGAAGAGAGAGCTTGATAAAATGAATTGAACCCCCAAAATGAGAGCAAATCAGGGGTTTTGTTGCATGCAAGGGTGGAAAAGAGTCGTTACACCTGAAAATATGACCGCTAGGACATGTGTCAAGAGTCAAGATTTGAGATTCTTCGTTTCAAATTCAAAAAACTGCCAGGACACTAGCGCGTTGCGCAGGTGTCCAAGGCATCAATTTTGGGAAATGTGTCATTAGGCTATTATCAATTCGCCACTAGTCCACTTGGAGCTAGAATTGTGAAATTCCAACCCATGGGATTTTTTCCATTAATGCATTTAGGCATCATAAATGCTAGGCAAAGTGCTAAAATGTGGAATTTCCCCTAAGTGCAATTTTGTGACATTACATTTTTTCCCCACTTTAGTGGGATCAATTTTGGGAAAAATCAGCCACACTAAAGTAGAGAAAGAAAATTTTACCTAAATTTTGAAATTTTACAGATTTGTGGGCCAAGAAGAAGTTCCTCAGAGGTCACCAAGGTCGAGCTAGATGATACCGAAGGTTCCCCCCAGCAACTGAGCTTGACAAGCAGTGTGAGACTGGTTATGAAAAGTCGCACAAAATTACAATCTAAAAAACCCAAATTCAAGTTAGTTTCAAAAATCGGAAGAAGCTACAACAACGAGAAGAATGGTCAAGAAAAATTAGATGATTCAAAAGAAAAATATGGTAAATAGGTGACTATATGCCCCCTCTTGAATTTTCACCTAGCTAACTGGGGTAAGTTCAAGAGAAACCAGGGAGCCACAAACTCTAGGAAAAATGAGCCCCGGGGGGCATATATATACCTAGGTGATCCCCTAGAAGGGTCATTTTCACTATTCATTGTGAGGAAATTGTTGACTTTTGTGAGAGAAAATTTAGTAAAATATTGAGCAGGAGGGAGTGCAAGGTGTCGAGGCTAGAGAAGTTGAGGGAGGATATCATCGAGGGTCACGAGGTGGACCAGGTAGGTCTTGAAACCTCATTTATATTGCATTTTAGTATGCTTTTAGGAAAATTTTCCTTCTCGGGTTGCACAGGCATCTTTTTTTTGAGCCAACGTCTAAAATATGCACTAGCATCCTATTCTTGCACTGTCATCCTAAGTACACATTGGCATCCTCTAGGCTTCAATGGTGGAACAAGACTTATGGGTGTCATGCAAACTTCTATACGATGCGCAAAAGTCTATAGTAAATTTTTCCCTTAGATTTTTTTCAAAATCTTGTGTTCTGAGTTAAAAAAAAATTCACTTCTTGTAGGACTATCCTGAGATCTAAGAGCATCTTGGTGGGTGAGCATATCGAATGGTTTGCAAGCAGAGGGATCGCCTCAGTGAGGATGAGATCACCCATCTACAGTAGGTCGATCTCTGGCATGCATTCACTATGCCAGAGATGCAATACCATGAGAGGATGTTGACGGCCTTGATGGAGTGGTGGGATGCCACCACATCATCTTTCTTGTTGCCTACTAGAGAGATGACTATCACATTTAAGGATGTTTATCAAATTCTTAGACTCCCCATTCATAGACAATGGGTGACAATATATGACACCCAATCAGCACGAGATCGATTAGAGGGTTTCCTCTACTACTCAGGGCAGACCGACGATAGTGACAACACATGGCACATTTATACACATTGGTATGATCAGGCACAAGCCACCACACCCATGTTGCATCGTGTGATAGTTGTGACTGTGGCCTTTCGGGTCACCATAGATAGGTGAGGCTCTCACCTACACGAGGGCCTCATCCATACCATACGTGAGATGGTCAAGCACAAGATAGTCTTTTCCTAGGGGCATAGCATCCTGGCGCACCTATACTAGGAGTTTGGGTGGTACGTTCACTATAAGTACTACAGCCTCATAGCATGCATGTTGTTGCAAGTGTGGGTGTTTTCCCACATCGTGTGCACAAGGCCAATCAGGTTCCCATAGAGTCGATCATACACTGTTCCCATGCCCCATTGGTCTGAGGTGACGGGGCAGTGGAGACATAATTACTTGCACTTTTTGTGTTTATAGTTTGATACCCTTTTGCCCGATCGGGTTAGACAAAGACCCTGCCATTTTTTTAGGTGGGTGGATGACAGTAGGTACCTTAGGAGCCTACAGTGAGACCATTTTCTCATAGGGCATCGCAATCATATCATTATGCCTTATTATTGGATTCAAGTCATATGGCAGCATGGCCATGTATAGACCATCCCTCCTGCAGTCCCCACATATACACGGGTGGTGAGGAGTGTTGCGAGACCCGGGGATATTCCTCACCCCTCTATCACCAACATTGTTTTGTCAGATGATGATGAGCCTAGCTGAGATCTACCACCAATAGCCATGGCAGATAACATTGGCATAGCTATACATTTTAGAGCATGGTGGGATAGGCACCATCCTTGTCTAGTGTTTGTAGAGGATGCCCCTAGAGGGGATCCTGGCTCAAAGGGGGATGTGCCAACACAGGAACCGTAAGATAAGAGGAGAGGTTGAGGAGGTGGGCAAGAGTAGGGCACAGAGGAGGAGAGACCAGAGGAGGAGGAGGAGGAGTCAGCAGTGTCACCGAGGCTGAGGTGGTGGTGGAGGAGATCATCTCCTCCACTAGCTACCCCTATCTCATTGGCACCACCAACAATATCTACCATCACAACAGTAGCAGCTCTAGTAACACCAGGAGTGACCACCGATACCGGTAGTGCAGGTCCTAGCATCACTCCTCACCTTGACCCTACTTAGCAGCCAAGGGACCCATGTATGTTGAGCATGTTATTTATATTTTAGTACCTTTATTTTTCTTTGTTGATGATTACATAGATGTGCCATGTGATACTGATCATATTCTTTCTTTTTGTGGTTGCAGAGGATGTATAGGGATGGATTGGGTTGATAGCCCATTGCATATCAGAGGTGGCCCCTGATGTTCCCATCTAGGGGAAAGTCCTCAAGGCATACTGGCTAGTTTCCACAAGGTGACTTGCCAATTTGTTCGAGTTGGTAGCGCGTCTAAGGACCACTTGTGAAGAGTAGGGGACAGAGATCGTGTAGGGGGCTACAAACGTTACCACACTCCGAGGGTAGTGTGACCAGTTATCGAGGGAGCTGCGAATGGCACTCGTAGATCGATATGTGGTTGTGATGAAGGACAATGCCATCAAGCAAGTGTTTGATGCCCTATAGAGCCATCTTGATGACCTCATGGGACAACCAATAGCCATGATCTCAGCAGGTGATCAACAACTATACTAGGAGTTGATGTAGGCTCATATACAGATATGCTCCCTTCAAGGAGAGATTAGGGGGATACATGTAACCATGTCCACATCACGCTCACACCATTCCAAGTTCATCTCCACTATGCAGCCCCTTCCCAGACCATAGCTGCAACCAGAGCCAAAGGGCTTGGGGAGCCATATGCCCCAACCATAGAGAGCTCCTATTTTATACATCAGTTTTGTAGCCACAAGATATATATATGTTTTGTAAATCTTTTTTGTATAGACATTGACACACATATTCAGTAGCCACTCATTTTTTGATGATAGTGGCTCGATACATGTATATGACATTTGATATATATATATATATATGTATATATATATATGTATATATATGTATATATATATATATATATATGTATATATATATATGTATATATATATATATGTATATACATATATACATATATACATATATATATATATATACATATACGTATATATATATATATATATATATATATATACATATATATACATATATATATATATATATATATATATATATATATGTATATATATATATATATATATATATGTATATATGTATATATGTATATATATATATATATATATATATATATATATATATATATATATAATGTATATATAGTGGCATGTGGTGGGATATGGATGTTATGTATGTATATATGGATGTATGTTTACATTAGATGCTATCATAATTTAATGAAGACACATGGATATATGTTAATTAAACACAATGATGATCTAACTTCCTTAAAAGATGTAATGTAATGCAAGGATACATAGCATAGTAATACACATGTATGTATACCTCTTCACACACGCACATGGTCACATCATAACACAAAAAAAATTCATAATGTGTTAATGAATAATCCTAACACATGTAGTGCTACTACCCCTAAAGAGTGAACACCACACACATGACACATTAGACACTACGCATAGTATCGATGAAGATGCATTGCATTAACTGGTTCTTTTAGAGGCATTCCATCCATAGATGATAATCCATAGGCACCTGAACCATAAATAGAGATGACAATGTAAGGGCCTAACCAGTTAGGACTAAATTTTCCCCTTTGATTAGGCAACACATTTACATTTCTCTAATTCTTATAGAGAACCAGGTCACCCACCTTAAAAGTTCTAGGAAGCACACTTCTATTATATTGTCTAGATAATGATCATTGATAAGCTTTAAGATGATTGAGGGATTGTAATCAGTGTTCATCGAGCATCTCTAGCTAATGCAAACGATTAGCTCAGTAAGTCTCGTTGTCAATTAACCCTTTAAGGGAAACTCGTCAAGACAGAATCTCCAACTCTAAAGGCATGATAGCTTCGACACCATACACGAGGTTGTAAGGTGTCATTCCCATCACCGTACGAACACTCATGTGATAGGCCCACAAAGCGTATGTTAATTGAATATGCCAATCCTTACCGTGTTTATTAACTGGTTTACGAAGAATGAGCTCAAGAGTTTTATTAGATGCTTCCACTTAACCATTAGATTGAGGATAATTAGGTGTAGAAAATCTATGTTGAATGCGAAATTTCTCCAGGAATTACTTTACTTCCTTGTTCTTGAATGGCATACCATTGTCAGAAACTGAATAATAGGAAAATGAGTACTTTATAACCTAGGTAATAGAACACCACTATTCTCCTATTATCATTCAAAGATGTCCTAGGATCCCAAATTGGATTGACCATCAACCTCAAAGGTTGAGTCAATTCTCAACAAGGAAGACCTAAGAGGGATGGCTCTTTAAGCTTTGAGGGGTTCACCACCAAGCAAAAGCTTGGAAAAGACAACTTAACATTCAACTCACAAAACCTAGTAATGCAAGCTAAATGATGAATGAAAATGATGAAATTAAACACCAAGCAAGTTATGATGTATATATCTAGGAAGTCTGGAAATGTGATGAGGATTCTAGAAATGTAAAAATATTGTCAAAAAGTGTTATGGAGTACTAAGACACCCTTACTGTTGTCTTAGTCCCGCTGCTATTTTTTGGGGAAAATGTGGAATTTTTGGATGTCAGAACTAGATCTGAAAGAATTTCTAAAAAATACCCTTGGGATGACTATGATTCCCTTGCTACCATCTTAGTCCCGATCTGAATTTTTGGGATCTTTGAATGTGGTCCTGAGGCTTGATGTCTGCACTTCCTTCTTCTTCGATCTTAGGTCCTAAAACTTCCAAATTTGGCCTATACGTGAGTTTCCGTGAAGATGACAACTTTGGAATGCAACTTTATAGCTTGAAAACTTTGCACTTCAAATGATCTTCAAGTATTCAACCTAAATCTACAATCACAAACATACAAGAGAGGAAAAACTTGTTGATTGTTAGTAAATGGGGGTTTGCCTTGGTCAAACCCCTTGTAGGTAATTAAACCAAATGATGAAATGAAGCATGAAATACAAGATATGTAAATGATATCACCTTGGATGATGTCTTGTGAAGAAAATCTATAATCTACCATGTACTGGCCATGAAGAATGTAGATCTTGGATCCTTGGATATGATGTGAACAATGGTTGCAAATAGATCTCCAATGCTACATCTACAATCTTGGCTCAATAACATGAATGGATGCACTAAACCCTTGACATGATGCTTGAATCTTGATGATGGCTCCAAATTCTTGATGAATTTCTCTTGAATGCTCTTGTGGACTCCAATTTGCAATTAGGAATACTCTCACAAAAGTCTTGATGTGAAAATGAATAAAGGAACCTTGTATTTATACTTATCCATGCTTAATATCCTGAAATTACACCACAACAAGCCGACATATGAAATCATTAACTAAAGGAGGCTAAATCTCACCAAGATTTGAAATTTAATCCCAAAAATAAGCCAAGGAGGACTAATATGCCCTAGGTGGTGTCTTAGTCCCAAGGCTAAAAACCTGGGGCACAGACTCCAAAAAGGGGCCCATTTAAGGCACACTTGAAATCAGGGTCCCAAGACCTTTAGGGGACAAAGATGCCCTAGGTGGTGTCTTAGTCCCAGCCCAAAAATTAGGGACACATAGACAGAATAATTAAATTATCATTTATCCATTGATATTTGTCAGGATTAGGTAGAAAAAGATGTAATTTATTAGGCTTGTGGATGCAAACTAGGGCTAATTAAGACATAAATAAGGATAAACAAAGCAAGGAGGGCCCAAACAAGTGTGAAAATGCAAGGGTGTGTATTTTTATACACTACATTTATCCCCCACTTTAGTG
Source organism: Sequoia sempervirens (assembly GCA_007258455.2). Taxonomy (NCBI): domain Eukaryota; kingdom Viridiplantae; phylum Streptophyta; class Pinopsida; order Cupressales; family Cupressaceae; genus Sequoia; species Sequoia sempervirens. Next base: position 12,572 of record VDFB02184424.1, on the reverse strand, counting down.
AGAGGATGAACTTGCTTCAAACTCACACTAAAGTAGCCAACCACGCAATCAAGAGGGGTTCCCATGTACGAATGCCAGTAAGATAGGATGACAATAACCAAAAGGGATGATCAAGCCCCTGGGATCAAGATCTTATGACAAACTAACATAGGCACAAAGGAACATGCATATGGATGATATATGAAGCCATAACCAGATCGCAAGCACACACCATCAAAGATAGAAAAAGAGAAAGGCAAAAGAAAAAGAAAAATACAATGGATCAAGCTTTGACTGGTTGTCCAATGCGTTGTGGACTAGGTCTAGGTTGTTTTTCCAAGAGAGGTTTACAAGTGGAATGCATTGTCCACTATGCAAACAAAACGCATGCTCATAAGAGCTAGTGAAACTAGTTGTTCACTAGGTGAGCCCCAAGGGACCATATCAAAGCCATACCTCCATGACTTTAACAAGGTACAAAAATGTATGCTCACAAGGGCCAGTGAAGCTAGGTGTTCACTAGGTGAGCCCCAAGAGGTCCATATCAAAGCCATACCTTCATGACTATGATAAGAACAAAAAGAAAATGCATGCTCACAAGGGCTAGTGAAGCTAGTTGCTCACTAGGTGAGCCTCAGGGGACCATATCAAAGCCATACCTCCATGACTTTAATAAGGTACAAAAATGCAATGCAACAAGAAAGAGGGGTGTTTGAAGGGATTTTTTTTAGTTTGTGCAAGGTCTCTTCTTAGGGAACATTGTGCCTAATGTCTCTGAGAGAGGACAAATCAAAGAAATATCACGCTCTTGGAGGAAATCAGTCCCAATGACACCACCAAGAAAAGGACGCATCGCAAGAAGAAAGAAAATCGCACAAGGAACATGAAAACAAATACAAATGAAATCATGCCAAAATAATTCCAATGTATTCCCCCACTTTAAAGAAATTGCTAATACCATGTTGTGAACAATTACTTTAAAGTAGACAAAAATGAAAAAGGAAAATAGGGTTGCCCTCAAAATGTATAACTCGGTACGTCACATGCGGGCCAACTTAAGGCGTGTCATCCACATCCCAAGCTTGCTCTTACATATACATGGAAGGAGGTCAACTAGCCAAAAGAGGCAATGACAAGTGACATATGAGAACAAGGCTACCTAACCCCTTAGCTACCTAACCCCTTGCCCCCACTTAGTGCAAGACAAGGGTGAGTCGATATGCTAAAGTAAAAATCAATATCAATTAGAGGATTTAGGTGCCCCCACATAAAGAAGAGCACCAAAGTCCGTAAGATGTTGAATTTTATTACTCAAAGCCTTGCATTCATTAGTAGAATGACCATGAATTCTATGATATGCATAAAATGAATGTTTGTTGTAAAATTTCTTTCATGTTCTTGGAGGGAGAGATATCAAATGATCTTGGAGGAGTTTCACCAAGATACTCTCTTGGTCAAAAGTAGAAAATGGTTCTTTATTTTGCGACAAAGATATCTCTTGCTTAGTATTAGCTGTCATACCTACACAAGACTCTTTAGATTGTGAGATTTTGTTCTCTTCTTTAAAGGAAGGTGCAAAATCTATTGAATTCAAATCATTAGTGTTTTTCATGATGACATTAATGTTAAGCAAGGACTTCTCTATTTCATTCAAATGATAACAATCAAGATCATTAGTGTCTATCAATTCAGGATGTGCACTATTGTTAAAGTCAGCTTAGAGGAATCTTTTGTAAGAGTGTTGATGTTAAGTGAACGCTTGTTTATTTCTATCAAAGGACAATAACCAAGACCACTAGTCTTTTCTTGCGTTTGAGGCTCTATAGGGACAAGATACCTTGTTCTCTAGCACCACATCCTTTTCAACTATAACCAAGTTGTTTCATCAATTCATAACCTTTTCTATAAAGTTTCTTCATCTCTTTAGGATTCAGCTCTTGTTGATAGTCACTTTCATCAAAGTTTGTCGTGTAATTTGGTTTCTTTTGTTCTAAAGTGGTTGAGGTGGATGCTTTCGAAGGGTCTTATGAATTTTGTGTTGACATTACTGCTTTTTCTTTTCCCTTTTTAGAGTTTTTGTTTATGATCTTGTATTCTCCCATGAATGTTGGTTTGAAACTCAATGATCCCAAATCGTCTAGCAATATCACTTTGAAGGGTTTAGGGAATCTATCTATTTGTTCTTCTTGTACAGATTCCACTTGTGTAGTTGGTGTCAAAGTTTTTAAAGGATTTTCCTTGTTTTTCTCAATGTTTAAACAACTGTTTGGTACAGGATCAGCTTTGATTGTGTACACTTTTTTGTTATAGACATACTTCATTACATGATGAAGAGTTGAAGGCACCGCATGCATCTCATGAATCCATGGTCTACCTAAAAGGAGATTGTACAAAATATCATTAGGCATAACATGGATTAGGGCTTGTAATGTAACTTTGTCAACTTTAATAGGTAATGTGATCATCCCAAGCGGTCGTTTTCCCACGTTATCAAAGGCACTAATAGATAAAGAGGTGAGTTGTATTTTTGATTTATCGACACCAAGCTTATCCAAAAGGTTTACACTACACACATTTAAGGTGGAGCCATTATCAAAAAAGGGTTCGCTTTATCCCTGTGTTATTGTATTGAGCTATGATCATGAAAGCATCATATTGTTTTTCCACCTCCAAAGGAGGGAGCTCACTTTGGTGGAAAACAATGTCAACATTTATTCCTTGAATCATTGTTGCTATGTCATTTGGGTTTGCACTAGAGGGGACCACAACTTGTTGCAAGGCTTTTTGAAGCATAGTGTGATAATTAGGTGAATTTTGAATTACATCCCATAGGGATATCTTAGCAAGATTATTCTTTAGTTGTTCAACAAGATAATACTCCTTCCCACTATGTAAAGGAAAATGAGGAGGACTTGGTAAGATAGGTTGAGTTAATAGGAGGGTTCTTGGTTACGGATTGTTTCTAGTATTATATGTATAAGCAACGGTATTATAACTCAGTTTCTATGAAACATTGTTCTTAGGTGGTTCGAGGATAAGGATGGGTTTGTTTTGAACTTGTGGTTTTTGAGGTGGATAAATGATAAGTTTAGGTTCAGGCGAGTAATTCAAGGGGTATCTAATGTGCATAACCTCTGAAGACTCATCCTGATTTTCATTATCTCTTAGTGAAGAGGATTCTAATGTTACTTCATCATCTTCATCTATGGAGTTACTGTTGTCAATGTTCCCATTTTCTTCCACCATGATATCTTCCCTAGTAGGAGAGTTTTTAGGAGAACTAAAAACCAAATGTTCTTGACATTTAAGGATTGGTCCTTCCAAAATGACTTCATCGCAAGTAGGGTAATGATCAATGGTTGAATTGTCTTGCTTATCAATGATGTCATTATCTTGTTCAAGAATTTTTTCCTCAAGACTTTCATTGGTTGTATTTTCTAATACCAAGGCATCTTCCTCGCAACTAGGAGAGATACTAGGAGAAGAAAAAATGCAATTATCATGATTATATGTAATGTCATTCCTTTGTCCTATAATGTCTTCAAAAATAGGATAGGTAGGGGAAGGATCATAAAGAGGGTTGTCATAGATCTTAAAGTTTTGATCATCCAACACCAACATATCTTCACTTACACTTTCATCCTCTAGAATATTATCACAAGAGGTGAAGATGTTGGGAGATAAATGTAGACTAGTTGAAGTTTCAATGGTATCTTGTTGTGTTATGTGGTCTTCATGATTACCTATGGTTGTTTCTTCTTGTTCATCAATGTCTTGCCTAATAAGAGAGGTAGAAGGAGAGAAATAACTAGGATTCTCAAAACTCTCATTGATTGGTTCTTCTAACACCAAAATATTTTATTCGCCAATAGGAGAGATATTAGGAGAAGAATGAATAGGATCATTATGATTTTCCAAGGTTGTATTCTCTTTCACTAAAACACTCTCATAGGGAGGGGATATGAACTTTTTCTTAGCATGCCTAGAAAGGTAAGGTACTAACATTGTTTGAAAAAAAATGAAAAGCACTTCTAACCATTTTATGCAATGCTTCAACAATGTAAACAATGTATATCCCAAGATGTAAAACACTTTTATCTAGTGTATGAAAAACTTTAAGAATACAAACAATGTGTATCCAAGAATGAAAAGCACTTTTATCAAACTTATGCAAAGTTTTATGAATGTAAACATTGTATATGCAAAAGTGAAAAGTATTTTTATCCATATATACAAAGTTCCAGAAAATTAAACATTTTTAGATTTTCAGACCTAAAACAAGGTAATTTGTTGATTACACTATGCAATAGACTAAAAATGAGATGTTGTAAATACCATTTTGAATGTTGACAATTGATGCAGTGAATCAAGACAAATTAAGATAGATTCACTATATCTGATGGAACAACAAATTAGAAAACTGAAATAGGAAAGTAACTATAGCAAGCAAAAGCACAGAAAAGCATATTTAAACCCTGAAAACTATAACTTCAAGCTCCCCATGAACTAAGACGCCAACAGGGGCGTCTTGGTCCTGCTAATGAAATTTGAAGGTTCCAAAAATTGGAACAGAATGCAATCAACTCAGACAAGATTTTGAGGTAAAAACCAAAAGAGGGACTAAGATGCCAGTAAGGTCATTTTAGTCCTAGTGGAGGTTTTTCTGAGAAAGACAGCAAAATCTAAGTTGAAAACAATGTTCCCAGGTTTCCCACCTAGGGACCTGATGTTTAGAAACAAAAAATTATGTAAATGAATGCAAGAAAAAGTAACTAATGACAAGCAATTAGATGCAAAATTCAATGCAATTTTTTTAATTTTGAATGTAATAACAATGTTCCTAAATACAATTAGGATGAGTAACAATGCACTTTTTAGTTTTTCAATGAGATGATTTGATGCAAGAAAGAAAAAAATGCAACCTATATGCAATTTTACTAATGCAAATATGAGAAACCCTAGATTCACTTTCACTAATGCAAGATGCAATGCAAGAATGAATGCAACCTAGATCTAGGACATTTATAAACTCCAAATCAAAAAATGAATGCTCTAAAATGTTGGGTTCACCAAAATGAATAATAGGAAAATGGGTACTTTATAACCTAGGTCATAGAGCACTACTATTCTCCTATTATCATTCAAAAATGTCCTAGGATCCAAAATTGGATTGACCATCAACCTCAAAGGGTGAGTCAATTCTCAACAAGGAAGACCTAGGAGGGATGATTATTTAAGCTTTGAGGGGTTCACCACTAAGCAAAATCTTGGAAAAGACAACTTAACATTCAACTCACAAAACCTAGTAATGCAAGCTAAATGATGAATGCAAATGATAAAATTAAACACCAAGTTATGGTGTATGTACCTGGGAAGTCTAGAAATGTGATGAGGATTTTGGAAATGCAAAAATGTTGTCAAAAAGTGTTATGGAGGACTAAGACGCCCTTATTGTTGTCTTAGTCTCATTGTTTTTTGGGGCAAATGCGAAATCTTCAGATGTCGGAACTGAATCTAAAAGAATTTTTGAAAAATACCCTTGGGAGGAATAAGATGCTCTTACTACCATCTTAGTCCTAATCTAAATCTTTGGAATCTCTGAATGTGGTCCTGAGGCTTGATGTCTGCACTTCCTAATTCTCAGATCTCAAGTCTTGAAACTTCTAGATTTGGCCTATAGGTGAGTTTCTGTGAAGATGACAACTTTGCAATGCAACTTTGCAACTTGACAACTTTGCACTTCAAATTATCTTCAAGTATTCAACCTAAATCTACAATCACAAACATAAAAGAGAGGAAAAACTTGTTGATTGTTAGTAAATGGGGGTTTGCCTTAGTCAAACCCCTTGTAGGTAATTAAACCAATGATAAAATGAATGAAATGAAGATTGAAATACAAGATATGTAAATGATATCACCTTGGATGATGTCTTGTGAAGAAAATTTGTAATCTACCATGTAGTGACCATGAAGAATGTGGATCTTGGATCCTTGGATATGATGTGAACAATGGTTGCAAATAGATCTTCAATGCTACATCTACAATCTTGGCTCAACAACATGAATGGATACACTAAACCCTTGACATGATGCTTGAATCTGGATGATGGCTCCAAATGCTTGATGAATTGCTCTTGAATGATCTTGTGGACTCCAATTTACAATTAGGAATGCTATCACAAAATTCTTGATGTGAAAATGAATGAAGGAACCTTGTATTTATACTTATCCATGCTTAATATCCTGAAATTACACCACAACAAACTGACATATTAAATCATGTTAATTAAAGGAAGCTAAATCCCACCAAGATTTGAAATTTAATCCTAAAAATAAGCCAAGGAGGACTAAGATGCCCTAGGCGGCGTCTTAGTCCCAAGGCTAAAAACTTGGGGCACAGACTCCAAAAAGGGGCCCATTTAAGGCACACTTGAAATCAAGGTCCCAAGACCTTGGGGACAAAGACACTCTAGGGCTTCTTAGTCCCAACCCAAAAATCAAGGAAACATAGACAAAATCATTAAAATTATCATTTATCCATTGATGTTTGTTGGGATTAGGCAGAAAAAGATGTAATTTATTAGGCTTGTGGATGTAAAATAGGGCCAATTAAGACATAAATAAGGATAAACAAAGCAAGGAAAGCCAAAACAAGTGTGAAAATGTAAGGGTATGCATTTTCTGCACTACAAAAAAGTGTAGAAGGCAACCCAAAATGAGAAATAATGTTATTCAAAATAAAACTACAAATAGCTTCAACATTTCATAGAGGAAGTAGGATAGCTTCGACCCACTTCGTGAAGTAATCATAAAGGTATGTCCCTTAGAATAAGGAGGTGATATGTCCCTTAGAAAACATCGGAGAAGTAAGACATTATAAGATTTATAATAGAGAACATCAAACAAGATAACATAGCAGACTAAAAGATTTTGTTTATGAGTGTGACTATTCTTCGTCGCATCATCAGGAAAGTTCCCAGTCTTAAGGTAGTTATAAATATTAAAAAAACCATTCTCTCGATGCTACGTGAGAACACACAAAAGCATCAAATTCAGCTTAATCGGCAACAGTGGGGGTCTGAAGGACCTGAACCACGAAGTGGTATTCTTTCGCATCCTCATTTGAAGGTACTAGGGAAGTAGCTCTTGCCATGGCATTTGTGTGTCTATTCTCCCTCCTAGGGACACTGTCTATCATGAAAGAGGAGAACCGTTTAAGCAAGGACAAAGCAATGTCTCGATATAGAGACAACTTACTTTGCTTAGTTTGATAGGATACCATAATCTTATTCACAATAAGCTTAGAAACACCCAGTATGAGGAGATATCTTATTTTTAGTGCAATTGCAGCACGTAATCTAGCAATGAGGGCTTCATACTCAACAATGTTATTAGTGCAAGGAAAGTCCAATCGAAAGGAGAGAGGGACTGGCTTACCTTCAGGTGACATTAGGACTACACCTGCTCTAGAGCCAGTCTAACATCTCAACCCATTGAAGTACATTTTCCATTCAAGGTCATAATTGATAGAAAGAATGTTCTCATCAGGAAACAAATCTAAACCCGAGAAGGAGCAAGATGAGGGAGCATCCAGAGCCAATTGATCGGCAACCTCTTGACCCTTCATTGACTTCTAAGTAATGAACTTTATGTCAATCTCAGAGAGTAACATCACCCATTCCGCTAACCTCTTAGCAAGGTCGATATTGGAGAACAAATGCTTTAGAAGGTCACTTTTTACAATGACATGTGTTTCAGCATGGAGAAGATAGTGCCTTAGCTTCTATGTAGCAAAGACAAGAGCAAGGCATTGCTTCTCCATAGAGGAGTAACGAGTTTCATAATCAACCAAGACACGACTAATGCAGTAGACCACTCTCTCTTTCTCAACATCATCATACTAAGCAAGAAAATTTTCCAAAGCATATGGTGATGTTGCGAGGTAAAGCAAAAAGGGTCTATCCTGCATAGCCGACATTAATAGAGGAGGATTGGCCAAATAGTCTTTGATTGACTCAAAATCTTTTTGGCACTCTTCATCCCATATGAAGCGAACATATTTTCTTGACAAGCGAGTGAAAGGAAGGGTGCGATCAGCCAATTGAGATATGAATCTACGAATTCCCTAAATCCTCCCTTGTAAACTTTGTAACTTGGTGATGTTCCTGGGTGGAGACATGTTAACAATAGCATCGATCTTATTTTTGTCGACCTCTATTCCATGGTGAGAGACTATAAATCCAAAAAATTTGTCTGTATCTACGCCAAAGACACACTTAAGAGGATTGAGTCTCATATTATAGAGTCGAAGCCTCTCAAAAATAAGATGAAGGTTCGTCACATGATCCTGACAGGTTATAGATTTTTCCAAGATATCATCAACATAGTCTTCCAAAATCTTAAGAATGAAATCGTGAAATATTAGGGTCATCATTCGTTGGTAAGCAACTCCCGCATTCTTTAACCCAAAGGGCATAACCACATAATAGAAAGTACCCCAAGGGGTAGTGAAGGCTATCTTGCACTAATCCTCTAGATTAATACAGATCTAATTGTAACCTGAGAAACCATCCATGAAAGACAACAAGGCATGGCCTACAGTCAAATCCATAATCATATCTATATTAGGTAACGGAAAATCATCCTTAATAGAAGCCTTATTAAGATCATAAAATTTAATGCATATCTAAATACAACTATTAGGTATACCAGCAATGACAATATTAGAGATCCAATGGGAGTAGTCAATCGGATGGATAAAGCTTGCTTTTAACAGCTTCTTTATCTTAGTCTTAACCATCAACACTACCTTTGGATTGATCTTTCAAAAATTTTGCTTAAACATAGGATGATATTATGAACCGCTATAGACTCATCAATTTCAAGCGTGTCCTCATACGTCCAAGAAAGGATATCAGGATGAGAATGTAGGAGATCAAAATGTTCATCTGCTTCTCTCGAGGAAAGGCACTTCCCAATCTTAATTACCCTTTCAGAAGACTTAGGATCCATAGAGATTTCAGTTGTATCTCCCTTAAGGAGAGAACTATGATCTCTAGGATATGATATTGGAACATCATCACTAACATTAGATAGAGGGTCCTCCTCATCAACACTTAAGACAAATTCTCCAAAATATGCTCATTTATGAAATTGTTCCTGTGCAGAAAGGGAGACAAATAAAAGCAGGCTCCCAAGAATTCTCGAAAGTGCTTCTTTAATCGTAAGAGAAGACATCTAAGGAGGGGCATCCCATAATAGTGGCTTACAATTTTTGGCCAAACTGGACACTAAAATTATTATTTTTAACTGAATCTTCACATTCGGGCACCTATAGCGACTAAACTGTGAGGAATTTGAAGATTGTGCAAACTAGAGTCTCGATCGGGCTTCGTTCCGGTGATTCTGCGGATTTTTTTCAAAATTTTGGAATCAAATTGCATTTCTTTTTCCATCTCCCACAAAAATTGGTTTTTTTCATAAAATAACATTTTAAAAAGTGATGCACACCGTATAACGCATAAATTTTTTTCCATGAAGGATAAAATTATAATTATTTCAAATTTCTATTTGTAACTCTGATATCTAGTGCTTTCACTTGGTTAGATGGTTTTTATTTAATATTTTTCCTTAATCAAGTTTCAAAGTCAAACAAACTATAATTCATACATAACGCCAATTGCGATAACAAGTAACTTTTTGTATATGCCGTAATTCTAATTTAATTTTTCATAATCAAGGACTTCAATATTCTAGTGCACTCATATTTTTCTATTTTTTTTTTTGATAATCTTCTATTTTTCCACATGTGAAGAACAAAGAAATTCATTTTCGATGAAAAACCTATGTTTAATAAAACTTAAAAAATAAATACATAACAAAAACAAAACATAACAAACCAACAAATATTAAAACATATTCATTGGATAGCTTTGTCTAAGGAATACCATAATCATTTGAAATAAATTTAAATAAATTCATTTGATCCCCTTAAAATTTAAATCAAAAAAGTGATTTTACCAACATTTTGATAGGTAAAGGAGATGCATTTATAGGTATGGTTTAAAAACTAGCTTGGTGTTCTATCCAAGGGGTTTGGATCTAAGGTGATTTGATCGCAAACCCTATTCAATTGAATCCTTTAAAATAGAACTTCTTTTAAGGCTTAAACCACATTTTCTAAAAATATGCATTTCAGCTTTCAAAAATTCGCTCCTCTCGTATTCGTAAACCACTATTATGATAAAGACCCGCCCGACTTTCTTGGCCTATACTCTATCCTCTATTAGTTCAGGGTGTACCAAACTAAGTGGCTCAACCAAAATCATATTAACACTCCACCAAGGTTTTTGCTTAGATTATTCAACAAAACACCCCAAACCCAAATAATGCTTTTGCAGCTTAAACTAAATGGGGACTTGGATTCCTTACTCAATACGCCCTAGGCCTTTCTACCCATAGCCATACCAAGAAGTGAGTTGATATCCAAAACCATAGCGAGTTTGCAAAACCTCGGGAGGCAATGGCTCTACATAGAGGGCTTTGTTCCACCAATGAACATCAAACACATCTACAAGAGCACAACTATCTCCTTTATTCAATTCACAAACATTAACCCCTTTTGCAAGATTGGGGCTACTCTCCTTAGTAGGGGAAGGACTAGTCCCCTGGATAGGATCACAGTTCTCTTCTTCAATGGGAGCATTGCCCACTTCTTTGTTAGAGGCATTCGGGAGCTTTAGGCGAGTAGGACTCACCTTGTACTCTCCAACAAAGAACTCAAAGAATTCTAAGGATCCACAATCATCACCAAGGAAAGTGTTTGATTCAGAAGAAGAAGTGGACAAGGAGGACTTAGGACTTTCTACTTTAGGTGGCTTTTCTTTAACAACATTCACTTTGGGGACAACTTCCATGGAGGGTATCACCGAGGAACATGTCATAGCATTAGCAATTAAAGATGGAATACAATTATTAAGAGTTGACAACCGAAGCTCGACTAGTAGCCACTAATTCACAAAGGTGAATAGCTTTTGGGCCAACTTTAACTATGACCACCTGATTATTTGCAACAAACTTTAAGGAACGACGTAAAGTAGAAGTTACGACACCCATAGCATGAATCCAGGGTCTCCCAAAAAGATGATTATAAGGTAAAGGGCCAAGCATCACATAAACCAAAGTAGGTAGAGTAATGAGACCTAGCTACAAAGGCAATACTATCATGCCTAGAGCTTAGTGGAGGCATTATCAAACCCATGAATGTAAAAAGAAGCAGCTAGAGAAGATGAATCAACTTTAATCTTAGGTAGTAGGTCAATACTGCAAATGTTGAGAGTCGAACCGATGTCAACGAGGGTATGCCTAATGCCAATGTTATTAACATTAATTATAATCATCAAGGGGTATGCGCATGCTTCTGCACATCCGGAGGTGGGAGTTCTTATGGATGCAACGTAATATTCAGCGAATCGACACAAATATGATCCAACAATGTATTAACATCCATAGGCCTAGTGGAGGTAGTGAGAGGATCTTCTGCAAGGCTTCTTGAAGCATTCCTAATAAATTGAAGCAATCTGAAGCAAATCCCAAAGTGAGATCTTAGTTGGAGTAACACAAAGTTGCTCAACAAGATCATAATCACCTGGTGCTTTAGTCGCAAGTTTAGGTGCTTAAGGAAAACTTGGTTGAGAAGGTGGTAAAGAAGTAGGAACTTGAGTAGATTGAGATGTAGGAATAGAAAGTCATTGATCCAAGTTTAGTTTGTTTCTTCTTGTATTATATGTTTTCCCAACAACATTATAAGAAGTAGAGTTTGTAGCTTTTACGAACCTTGAGTACAAAGTCGGTGAATCGTCTTGATATGAAATCCCATAGACAGAATAATCTTCCCTTGGAGAAGGGATAGTTGGGGTCAAGTAAATGATGGGTTTCTTGGGGCTCGGAGGAGCCACAGAGACCACCACTACGTTTACCGACTCCTCAGCTTACAGAGAAGAAGTTTGCTCGAAATATTTATGGATAGGGGAAGACGCTTCTAAGAAATCATCTCAAGCATCATCCAACATGTTTAAATATTCCTTAGAAAAAGCATTATCATAGGCATGAAAGCATTGTAAAAATAGATCCGACATGCTTTCATGTTGGGTTCATCAAAATGTGAGATAAGAGGGATTCACTGCACGTGGGTCTCTTCATTCTCAAGAGATCACCAAGGAAAAAACTACCCTTATCCACCTCAACATAAACTGAATGAAGAAATTGTAGAGGAAATGTATACTATAAGCTAACTTTTAGAGAAAAATACCTCAGATCCTGAGAGAGTGAAACTTCCAGATTTCTACCTCCAACAGAGGAACTCTTGGCCAAAGGACATCACTGTGGATTTAGGAAGCCAGCATAGTGCGCTATTGTCCAAATGGTACGCTAGCATCCTGAGCAATAGAGAGCTCAGGAACTCAGGTAGGCGAAACTAATTTTCACTTATTAGCTCAAATCTGGGGTCTACCAAATAGAAAAATGAAACAGAGAATAGAAACTATGAAAAGGGTAGAAGGAGAACTTAGAGAAAACTTACCAACAACCAGATG
>VDFB02184423.1:0-25119 GCA_007258455.2 Sequoia sempervirens | reverse complement strand
AACATATTTCATCTTACCCTGACATGCCAGCATATCATTGTATTGCAACTACTCTTGGGCAAGCTGGTTATCTCAAAGAGCTTTTGAATATCATTGATTGTTTACGTACAGGTCCTACAAACCTGATGAAGAATGTGAAATTTCTACATTGGGATCCTCGCCTGGAACCTGATATGGTTGTCTATAATGCTGTAAGTAACCCCAACTTTGAACATGTTTCTTACTCGAAACCATACATCTATACTCACAATTTGTGCTCTCCCATTCTGTTTTGGTACAGGAAAAACTGAAGGATGCTTTGGGTTAATTTTATCTAGTTTAATCCTACCCCATAGACTGATGTCCCCCCTTTTCTACTTTATGTGGAGTATCTAGGCATTAGCCAATTGGGAGTGTTTTGAAACCTTGGGATGTGTTTTTGATTGTTGTAATTATCATACTTATATGTGTATGTTGCAAGATTCATTACAGACTCTATGTTTCCTGTTCATTTCATACATTACACTTGATGAACAGATTATTTCTCACGTTTGAGCTCTTTTTGGTTAGGATGTATACCATGATATATTATGCACCTTTTACTTTAACAGATTGACAACATATGAGTTATCATAACATTTGAAATTTGAATTGGTGATACCTACTGCTATTTAGTGCTGTTGGATTAGAGATGTACCAAGTGTGTAATTAGAGTTAGTTTGGGTGACATAACTGCAGCTTCAATAAGTGTGAATCATGAATAATTCGGAGTCTGATTACCTTAACGAAATGTTTCATTTTCCTTGATGTTTGGCCATTATTCCTATTCTTGCAAATTCTCGTTGGGTCTATTGACGAGTGTGAATGTGCAGGTAAAGGTGAAGACCAAAAACTAGAAGACCTTGGGTTAGTTTACCTTTTACCAAATCTTTTTGAGCCTTGACAACCTTTCTACCTTGCCTAGTTTGTTTTTTAGGCTCAAGGTTACAATCTATGTATGAAGATTCATTGTATGATTTATTTTCTGCATCCAAAGAATTTTTGGATAACCTGCATTGAATGAGGTTGAGGAAAGGGCAAAGTTGGGTGACAAACATGATCTTTTGCTTGAAGATGATTCTGCCCTAGAGGCAAACAAGTTAGAAGCATTTATGGAAGATTTGTTGTAGGAGCTAGACATTTTCTTGCAAAACCTAGAGAGTGGATCATCAATAGAAGACTCTGAATTTTCTCTTGAGTTTGACTCATCCTCATCTTTAGTAGCTCCTATGGATATCAATGAAGAGGCAAGCATTGAACAATTGGTGTTTGCTAGTGAGATTGTATCAGGAACAAATATCAGAGAAGAGGAAAACAACTATATAGTTAGAAATGATCAATTTAACTAACTTTTTCCCCTGCTTGATGGATTCTTTAAAGCTGGAATTTTTAGTTCATTCAAATTCCACAGTCATCTTCAATGAAGGTGTTAGTCGACAGATTTGTCCTTTGAAAATAAATGAAAGAAAATGACTCAGATTGCCCAAAAAGAAGAACAAACAGCACTAACAGTTGGAGAAGTTGCCATTGGATTCACAACTTTCCTCTGAATTTTCGAGGTACAACTCCCTCTTAAGATATGCAATAAATAAAAACTCAGAGTATACTTATAACCGGAAAGCAGGAAAGGTAACTAACACCTACCCATAACCATGAAAGTAGATGCGGAGATTAAACTTAGAAATAAGAGAATGCAGACAAACAATACAAAGCCCGTTTATTCCACACACACAATGAGAAATAAGGAAAGAGAGAGAGTGAGCAGTGAATTTCCTTTCATCAGAAAAATTATTTGGTAATCAAAGTTCCAGAAACATCTTTACATATAGTTGGATAACATAATCAATATTGGAAAAAAATTGCAAAGCCCAAAGTCTATTGACAATTAAATAAAGAAACATTTGCAAATGCAAAGATCTGAAACACTTTCTTTATTTCTCCAATATCAAAATTGTGAACCCAAAGACCCAACACCCTGTACAACCAACTATATTCAGAGAGAAAACCCAAAAACACCCCTACTTCCCTCTTCTCCGTAAATAGCTAGAGATTTCTATATCTCTCCAAATAACTTGGAGGCCCCTATATATATGCACCCCAAAACTATTACATTACAAAAAGTAACGGTCTTGAAAACGACCAGCCATAACTGTTTTAAGAAAAGACGTTATTATTCCTTGTCATAGAAAGATTCCATGCATGTTGCTAAACCACCGGTGGTGCCAGAACTCTATACAACTCCAATTGCATTTCCATAACTAAATTGTTGAATTCAGCACGTTCCTCTTCTTTCTAAAACTTGGATGGTCCTGTTGTACTCCGCATAGCTGGTTTTCTCCTTCCAGGCTAGTGAACGCAGCTAAGAGATGATGTCGAATTGCTCTTCCTCTGGCCAATTCACATCAGGTTGGAGAATAGGAACAAGTTCATCTTCCCATTCCCTGACATCACCCGAAAGTACCATTTTAGGGAAAACTTTGAAATCGAAAAACTCTGCCACCTTCCCTTACATGCAAACCTATTTAACTTCGGCGGTAGAGAGTGGTCATTTATTCGTTAGGCTAACGTGTCAAACCGTTTCGCCAACTTCCCTATTAAAGAGCTGTCCTTTCAGAGGATTTCTAAAGATTACGTTTAAACTTTCCGTTGTCATCTCAAGAAATTGGAGAAGACATTCCTTAAAGGCACCGTTCCTTTCCTTAAATGCTTTGACACTTTGGAAACAGTATGTTGGCGTTTAAATTCGCACCTCTGGAATGCGGATTTGAAATGGACAGCTATGCACAGATAAACTGCTCTTCAAATTAGGAGGGGAAGCTCCCTCTTGCCGATGGTGTTGAAAGAAAGTAAACTAAGAACTAAGTTGCCTATCTTTTTGATCAGCTAGAGCACAAGGTTTATAAAACACAAACACCGCAGCTGAGATTTTCTGATTTAAGAACTTCAACTACGACTAACTTAAGCTAAAGACGTTTCTAACTTCTCAAGTAATACGCAGAGCAAGAGAAACTAGAAATGAACAAGGTTGATTCTCTGACAAAGTGCTTCAATAAACTCTTTTCCAACAAACATCTACACACTTCAATGTAAGCTGAAATTAAGATCATAAAAGCATAACACAAATAACGGAAATCTGAGACATTATACCAAGGCAAAGGAGGCTCATGATATTATTTCTCAAACTTCAGAACAAAGATTATCCTAACACATGCACGGAACAAGAACTTGCAGCTAAAGAGGCTTGCAAACTTGTTCTTACACAAAACGGACAGCGATTACAACAACTACTTGTTGGCTAAAAGAGACTCAACAATTCGCTATCATAAACACAAGGTGAACTGACATTGAATAACAACTTGCTGGCTAAAAGAGACTCAACAATTTGCTATCACAATAACTGTTCCAAAAAACTAATGAGCAAAGGCTCTTATTTATAGGCAAGCAGAGGAATAGGGAACCCTAAAATCTCCTTGCTTTCACAATCCAGGGCTTGCTCAGCAAGCAAGCTTTATTTCTAAACCTAGAAAGAAGATAACATCTGACACCTAAGAAAGCGAGAAAAGCAGGAAACACCAACTATTACATTTATCTTCTTTCTCTTCTTCAAAAAATGGATAAGAATTGTTCCAAGAATAGAAAGAAAGTGGAAAGAAAGCTTCTAGATAAAAACCGCTTTAAATCTCAATCATATCCACTAAAAAGCAGGAAACTGGGTCCTGGTAAGGTGCATTGATACTATCTAAGGCAATACTCCGATTCTCCAAGATCTCTTCGCCTTCTGTGATCAAACTTAGAGAATCCTTCACTTCTTTGGCTGCTTTATGAGTTATGTTCTTGAAAAACATCGCTGCCCAAAAAGATGACTCACTAATTGATAACTTGGCGGCTCTGCAACTTTATGTTTCTGACACTTCTCTTGATTTCCAACAGAAGAGTATTGCACAACTCTTTTCTAATACCTTCCCTTTTTCTCATATCACACCTCCTCGTGTTCTTCAGCTGAGATGATAAAGTTTTGATATAGTGCTGATTTGGTGCTAAATTCGAGGGGAGTGTACTCCATATTGAAAACCTTGAAGAATGACTGTAAACTCGCCTATGTTCAGACAAGTTTTGAGCAACTTTATATTTTTAGAATGCTGGTTTTTCGGCCTCAAACGGACAAATTTTTGGAATTTTTTTTGAGATATGGGTTTTGCTTAGAATTTCGTTGCAAGACAACCCAGATCGTCCGTTTTTGAAAATTTTGAATTTAGACTGAAAAAGCAGCAAACCTTAATTTCTTCAATTTTTCACCGAAAAATATGGCACCTGGGTTTTGTTCAGAATACAATTAGAAATGGACCCAGTTGATCAGATTTGAAAAACATTGATGGCTGATTGAAAAAGCAGCCGACCCTAGAATTTGAATTTTTCTTGAAAAAGCTGTGATATGGGTTTTCTTCAGAAGATTGTTTTGAGAGGACCCAGATGATGAAAATTAGAAACCCTGAAGATTTCACTGACATGCAAGGAAAAAGTAGCTGCTGCAACTTGATGAATTTCCTCAAAAACTTTTCAGAAGAATGAGATGAAAAGACTCAAATGGCTGAAAACTAAAATTCTTTGACCTTCTCCTTCAAAAATTTGATCTTCTGGATGAAAAAACAAGAAAAAACAAGGCCTTATGCTGCTGGTCTGAAAAATTTAATGAAGAATCAGCAACCTTGAGCTCTTGAATCTTGAAATAAAACCTCAAAGTTGCTGCTCCACTTTTCTTCTTTGGAAGCCACCTGCAAAAATGATGAAAACTGAAAGGAAGAGATGTCTTAAATAGATTTAGGGCTTGAAATAGATTTGCTTTCTTTTGCTTTAATCTTCAAACCCTAAACACAGCTTGTTCAATGAATTTAGACATTCATCTTTCCTTTGCCATTTTGAATCTTTTGAAAATTTCACTAAGGCATTGTAAGTTGGGGGCCCTTCTTGGCTAGAGGTGCCTACTTCATTCAAATTTAACCACTTTTATGAGTTTTTCAACTTTTCTTCCATTTTGACCTTTGGTTTGATCCTGATTTTTGAATGTTTATTTGATCCGATGAACGAGCTGGATGATTCATTGAGTAGCTTGACTAATTTTGAGAAGATTGTCCTGGAGGCGTCTCTGGCGAAAAACTTCATTTTGACCTTCAAATTCATGGGAACCTATTTCCTCTAGGGGCTCCGAACTTTCACAGTGTAAGCCATTTTTGCATGATTTTCAAGTTCTTCATTTCCCTTTGATCTTCTGATGAAATCTTGATTCCGGGAGCTACGCTGATCTGATTGACTGGCTAACAGGTTCACTGGATAGCTTGGCTGAAACCAACGAGATGATCTTAGATGCTTCATTGACGAATTCCATCATCTTAGAGCTCAAAATCTTGGGCGCCCTTTCTCTCCAGGGGCGCTCAACTTGACCAGACTTAGCTATTTTTTATGATATCTTTGCCACTTTCTCTTCTTCAGATGATCTCGTCAGATTTGGAGTTCTAGGTGCCGGATTGACTGATGGTTGGGCTCGTTACGGAGCTGAGGAGAAATCAAGAGGAATCTCCTTGGAGTAACTTTGTCAGAAAGTTGAATTTAGGCCTTCAAAAGCTTGGGTGCCCCTGGCAAGCTGGGGCGCCCAACTTCACCAGAGTTAGCCAATTTCTCTGTGGTTTCACCTTTGCTTTTGAATTTTGATTGTTTACTCTCGTCAAACCCTCTGTTCAGCCTTTTGCATTTGGTGGGTGCCAACTCTGTTTAACTTGCTGAAGATCTTGTTGGAAAGCTTGATCAAATTTGACGAAGTCATGTTAGAGCTTCACTGTTAGATTTGTCTGTTTGGACACTCAAAAACTTGGGCGCCTTTCTCCTTCAGGGGCGCCCATGTGCTCCAGATTAGAAATATTTTCATTAGATTTTATCTTTAGATTCAAACCTTCATTTTGTACCTTCACCTCCATCTGGATTTACCGGAGAATGACAAGTCGGATGCTCTGACGAAGACACTCGTTGCGAAGCTGTCTGAATTTTGGAGAGATTGAGCATATTTGCAAACCCTTACTGCTGAGTTAGGCCCCTCAAAAAGCTGGGCGCCCTTGGGCACCAGGGGCACTGAAAGTTCCTAGAGTTAGAAAATTTTCTGATATTTTCATGATTTTCACTCTGTCTCCTGTTTGAAACTGCTCCGTTTGATCTCAAATTCTGGGTGACTTGATGATCCGTTGACTGCATCGTCGGACTTGCTGCGGAGTTGGAAGGATTCTGAATAACTTTGACTGAGAGCTCAAACCCTAATTCCATCATCTGGTGCCCTAAAAAGATGGGCGCCTATTTCCTCTTGGGGCGCCCATGTCAAGCAGACTTAGTCAAAATTTTATAGATTTCAGCTTCCTTCTTCGTTCTTTGTGCATGTTCGTCAACTCACCTTTTGTTCATTGTTTGAGTGTTCAATCTGACGCTTGGCAGCTGACAAAACTCCATTGATGACTTCGGAGCTCCTGATATGCTTTGAAAGAGCAGAATATACCCACTAGGGAAAAATTGATCTTTTTGAGATTCTGATTGTGCCAGCCTGATATGGAAGTATTTTGAGCCAATCAAAATCAGTTTGAACCCTGGTGGACAAACTTTCTATTTTTAGAAAATTTTGCCAATATTTGTTTCAAAAGAAACCCAGAAAAACCCAGAAAAAGTTACTATTCTTAGGAAATTTCTAAAAATAGCAGTTTTCCTAAAAAGTAGGGATGAAAAACTGAGATTTGGGTTTTGTAGATTAGGCTGCTTTGAGCAGACCTAGATTTTCAGATTTTGGGAATTTTACGTTTTAACCCCTCATGCAAGACATGCACACCCAAATTTTGACCTTTTTTGATTGATTTAACAAGACTTTTACTCATTTCTTCAAAATGTCTAAGTGTAACAAAAATTTTAATTTTGGGGTACAACACAGTACATTCTGCTAAGGTCACCCCGTCGCTACGAGCTATAACCTTGTATTCATGAGTCGGGAGTTCTATAGTTTCCAGAATTGCCGATATCCCGATAACACAAAACATCATTTCTAAAAGCTATAAAGGATCGGGTGATTTTGAAACATCAGAACTTAGTGACTTGGTTAGGGATTTTAACAAGACCATGAAATTATAAAAGTTGCTGAAGCCGTGACTTGCACAAGTTTACCATGAAAGGATGAGTTTAAAATAACTTGTCTTGAAATAAAATTTCTAGGGGTAACAGAAAGTTTTGTAGAATTTTTTGCCCAAGATGAATGCTTTTCTTCAAAATGTTTATTTTGATAATGGTTGAGTGCTTGAAGGAGCTTCAGAAGGGAAAATTTATCAGACCATGTTTGAGTAATTGCAAATGAAGAAATTGAAAGTGTTACTCAAGTTTCACAACCAACACCCTTTTAGATTTGGAGAACCAAAGTTAGGTGATGGACATCTTTCTTTAGCAACTCCAACCTCTTTCTAATAATAATGTTTCATTTGAATTTATGGTTCAGTATGTCCAAGTGACATATGAAGAAGATTAGATTATGTATGAGGTGGTCACCATTCTCGAGGATGTGCTACAACAGGAAGATTTTGTGATTTGTATTTGAAAATAAGCATAGTACCTCCACCAAATGGAGGTAAATTCCAATGAGGAGGATGTTTCTTGAGCCAGAGAACATTGATGAATTTGTGCTTGAGTCTTCCTTGCATGATCATGCATATCATCTTGAACCATGGATTCCAATAAATTTTTGAAAAAGTTTCAACAATGTGGGTTACCATGATTGGATTCCTAGCTCTAATGGAGGGGTTGCTACTTTTCCTAGAATGTGTAATGTCCCCATTTCACAACACCTTCTGTCAGTTGGGTTTGTTTTGGGAACACTTACTATTTTTAGTAAGTGCTTTTTTAGCAGGGGGCCTGGTACTTACTATTTTTGGAACTTACTAAAAATAGTAAGTCAATTAGGGTTGACCGAACTTGGCAGTCTAGCCTTGGTCAGGCTAGTCAATGTGCACATTCAGAGGATTAAGTCACTTTGGGAGATTATTTTAATATTTGAGGCACTTTGGGAAATGTGTTTTTAAAAGTGATTTTATAATGTTTAATTAAAAAGGGGACATAAGAGGACTCAATTAAAAATCAGACCATGGACGCTTAGTTTAATAACTTGAAGTTGTTTTTAAAAGCCAAATATTATAATATTTCATTTGGGCGCCCAAGCTATGGAGAAAGATTTAAAATTAATTTAAAGTCAAATTAGTGGAGTTTTTTGGAGGCAAACTAGGGTTGCTGGAGAAAACTTATTAAAAGTTCATTTTGGAGGCTTTTTTCATTATGGATGTTTGACATTTTGATGCTGTGGTTCTAGAGCTTGGCTCTGAGCTGGATTTCGACTTGTGGAGATGAAAACCTCTTCAAGATCGCCTCTCTTCGTGTGTGAAAGACCACATCAAGTGAGGATTTGGGGGAGCTTCATATGTGCTTCAGGGTTGTAGATTTTTGGAGTATGATGCATATTTTTGATAAGTTTTGAGGTGAAATCTATTGATTTTGGCTTGCTATCACTTGTGAACAAGTTTGGAACGATTTCTCATCAATATGGTGGAGATTTGAAGAGATTTTGAGTTTCTTCAATGTGCCCTTGAGACCCACATTTTTGCTTACAGCTTTGTGAGGAAATTTGATATCGAAATGGGTATTAGTCCCAATGAAACTTCAGTCCATGGTGATGAAATTGAGTACTGATTTGTAATTTTTGATGAAGGCCTTGAATTTAGACAGCAGGCCGAACTTTTGACAAGGGCGCCTCTTTGTGTACTGGATTTTGGTTGGAGGTCACCTTTGGAGTGGTTCTTTTCTGCTGGGTGGTGGTGTTATGAGCAGCGATTAAGGGTGCTTAAAATCTGGGCAGATACAGTCATCTTTTGAAGGCATTCGTATTTACTTGCAGCAAGTCACCTCTTCCAGGCATGTATGGCTTTGACTGAGTGCTGTACGGATTCATAGAAATCTGCCTTCTTCATTCATCAAGCTGTTCCAGGTCTGAATAAAGTTATTTTCCTGAGTTGTTTGGGTTATAAATTCACTGTAATTTCTGCTTTGAAACTGATCTTTAAATCTGAAAGTAAGGGTTATTTATGACAGTTTTTGTATGTCTTCATCTGTTCTCATCTCCTATCTGTTGCTATGTTAAAATTGTTGTTGGCACATGAGTATTCATTGAAAACATTTGATTATAGCGACGAAGGGAAGTCATTTCCAGCTGGTGCATGGTAATCATTTGCTATGGTTTTATATATATTTCAATTGTTTCATTGCATGATGAATAACATATAAAAAAAATACATTCAAACAAACCTGAAAACAATATCTCAGAGAAACAAAACAAATCTGGAAACAGAGCGCATACTTACAAACAGCAGTGGTGAGAAAATTGAGAACAAAAAAAGAAATTCAGATTGGGGTTAGTCACTACAGAATGTAAATGTTTTCATCTAGCTAGCTTGTTTCCTCATGTCTGTTTGTAGGTAGCAGTTATCATTCTTTGTGTATGTCTTTCAGTAACGCTTTTCCCTTTTCTGTGATATGTTTCCTTTTGTTGTTGTTCATGTTTAGGCTATGGTAGCCATTTGTTTAGATGTTAGAAATAGGTTTGATTCTATTGCCCTCATATAACTCATTGATGAAATTTTTATTAGAGATTTTTAAGTTTTCCCATGACCCAATTATATTTCATCGTGTCTAGAAAGAGCCAATTTTTACACCTTGTTACAACTAAACATCAGAAAAAAGAAAATGCTAATTTTGATTGTTGGCCAACCTAATTATTTCCAATTGTGGCCAACTCACCTTTTTTCTTTTTGGCAGAAATTGTCATGTATTTCCATCATAAAATTTGTCTTCTTTTCCTTCATTCGCCATAACAAGCAATGAGCAAAATTCAAGGAGCATGGTTAAAGGACCATCTAGGAGTATTGAAGGGGGGCAAACTTTTCATCAGTAGGCACTTGAATGAAGGCAGAAACAAGCAGCAATAGTTCTAATAGGCAAACAACATGACGAAGTTGGGGACAAGCAATATAATGAAGTGAAGACAAAAGAGCAGAAAAACATGGCATAAGGCACTAAATTTTTTTCTCTCTTGCAAGTTGGAAAAGAAATAACAAAATTATGTTACTTAAGTTTAAATTGGCATGGTCATTAACATCAAACTTGAAATATAGAAGAGAGCATTTCATTTGGGAGAGACATCCAAACCATCATTTGAAAAAATCCAATTGAGAATAGGACATTAAGTGATTTTGCAAGAGAATTAAATTAGGTTCTCAAGAATAGTGATGATGTGTCACCCTTCAAACGTGAAAGACTATGACTCCCTCAACAATAAGATATAAAAAAAAAGGGGAATCATATCCTTGAAAAGAAACCATCAATATGTTATAAATCTAAAGTATTATTATCAAAGGAAGCCATGAAGGGTGGTGATTCATTAACTATGAATTGTGGTGACTCCTTCAAGGAATGAATATAAGGGATGAATCAATTCATTGACATTCAATAAGCAATCATCACTCATCTATCCCTCAAGAAATCAAGCAATCATCACTCATCAAGAAGTCAAGCAATCAAGGATGAATCAATTCATTGACATTCAATAAGCAATCATCACTCATCTATCCCTCAAGAAATCAAGCAATCATCACTCATCAAGAAGTCAAGCAATCAAAATATCAAAAGATTTGCCAAGGCAAGAACACAATTGTTCTAATAAAGAGTAATTTGTTCTATTCGTTTTGAACAAGATTAAATGTACAATCAAGTTCATACTGCATATGATCTACCTTGCAACCTACAGAATTGATCTAGTGAACTTTGTCTTGTGGACCAAATTCACCCCTATATGTAATATCTAGAGTAGATCATTTCATCCAAGGGTCTTCTTCTCCTAAGCTCTTTTTCTTGATTAGAGTATCTCTACATTCATGAACTTGATACAAATCAAGCTACAACAAAATTATTACATAAGCCTATGCTAAGTTACATTATGGGTCCATAATCACAAATCCTAGGATCATTCTCACCTTTCAAACCTGGGGATAAATTGATATTGTTAAAATGAATCAGGTAAAATAAAATAATATTTTTCCAAATAAAGATAGTACCAAATATGGGGATGAATATGTCAAAAGAAAAGTAATAAACCCCAAATCGAATTGGAAAATAAGACAAGAACTAGGTATTAGAGTAAACCTATAAATTTAAGTCCTTCCATGTAGAAACCCCTGTTCTCACCGATCTCTGAAACTGTTTGTTTTTTTGCTTGTTTTTGACGTTTTTGGTTTTTTTGGTGTTTTTGTGCATAAAGAGGTAAATGCGATTTTGAAAGTAAATGATATAAAATTCAAATAAAATACCACACGTCTACAAATGATGGAAACTGATTGATTTATTGATGCCCATACACTTATTGATCTTCTATACTGATTACAAACGAGATCTGATAACATGCAAGCTAAAAAGCAACAACATGATTGCATTTAAAGAAAACCTGATTTGCTGATTACAGGCGCATGAATTGAAGAAGAACTGGTACGGCTATCATCATAATCACTTTCTCCCTCTGCCGGATGATCAAGAATGCATCCAAAAGTGTTGGCGCCTTATTTGATGAAACCAGAAGGCAATAAAAAGAAGCGCTTTGCCCTAGAGGAGGAAGTACGGCCTGGTACTAGCTGGTACGGCCCTGCAGCAGCAGCTTGGAAGTCCGTACAGATTTGAAAAGGATGCCAGATGCATATAACCAGCCGCTCAAAGATCTTCTCTGTCTTCGGATGAATCTCTGGAATAAACTTCTGAAATAGGAATCTCTGTATATGCTCTGTAATAACCTCTGTGTGAAGTTATCTCTCTGAAAGCAATAGATCAGCTGGTATTTCACAGCCTCTGAACTGCAACACTGAAGATGGCTCGTTTTCCAATGCCAAAACGAAAACTGGAACCCTTGGCTTTGTTCTCAGAAGAAGACTTGATCAAAAATTCGATTTTCAACATAATGAGCTCAATTCCCAATGAAAACCCTTATATCCATCAAAAGTTCGACTTTTCTCAAAAAGGCATCATTTAAATAAATTCGAACTTTTCTTTTTAATTTTTCAATAGTTTCGAAAGCACTTTTAATTATAAATTAT
Source organism: Sequoia sempervirens (assembly GCA_007258455.2). Lineage (NCBI taxonomy): Eukaryota > Viridiplantae > Streptophyta > Pinopsida > Cupressales > Cupressaceae > Sequoia > Sequoia sempervirens. The sequence continues at coordinate 12,904 of VDFB02184423.1, read as the reverse complement.
AATTAAAAAGTGGCCCCCTTCAATGTTGGTCGAACCCTTCAAGAAATCACTTAAGTTATAATATTAAATAATATTATAACTTTATAATATAAGCTCCAGATAATTAATATTTAATTTAACAATTAAAATATTAATATCTCCCTCAAAAAACGGTCACGAACCGTTTGAAGCTGGTGAATAAGTGATTGATTTTGCACATGACCAAACCATACTGCTAAAAATAGCAGGGTGCTGAATGACCATTCTAAAAATGCAAGCGAGGCAAAAGCGAAAGCCAAGCGAGAGAATTCTACGATCCCGAAGCCAAGCCAAGCTCCAACAAGACCCTCTATCCATCTTGCTCCCCCTACAGGGTCGCATAATAGGCTAATCATAATCTCGAGAGATGTCAAGCTGGAAGGGGACATGACGGTCCGCCCCTCTTGAAATTGCTTGTCCTCAAGCAATCTCAACTCCGGATCTGCAAAATATCCTCGCTCTCCTACATAGCATCCTCCAGCAAATCTCTCCATTTCACCAAATATTCCCTTGATAGTCCTCCCACTGTCTCTCTCTGTACTCCGGGATAGACTCGGGTACTAAGATCAACTTTCCCATCGTCTAAGGGAGGTAAAACTGTGAAGGTACCACACGGTGTCCCAACGCCTTCTTGAGACGTGACACATGAAAAACATTGTGGACCTTGCTATCCGCCGGAAGCTCTAGCTCATAAGCCACCTCTCCAACACGCCTCAGAATCCTGAAAGGACCATAATACCGTGGCTTAAGCTTCTCGAACCACTCTTCCTAAGAGTAGACTGACGGTAGGGCTGCAGCATAAGATAAACCATGTCTCCCACCTCAAAAGACCTCTCTGTCCTCTTCTGATCTGCGTACTGCTTCTGCTGATTCTGTGCCTTAGCAATATTCTCCTTGAGAGCCCTCATAGTGTCCTGACTCTCCTGCAACAAATCTCCAGCACTCGGCACTCTACTGTCACTCAGTAGCAAATCTAGAAAGCTCGGCGCCTCATAACCGTACAACGCCATGAAAGGGGACATCTGAATGGTCATGTGAAACGTAGTATTGTAGCAATACTCGCACAAATAAATCCACTTGACCCGAGCCTTTTGCTGCCCTGCAATGTAGTTCCTGAGGTAACCTTCCACCCATTTGTTTACTATCTCCGTCTGACCATCAGTCTGCGGGTGGTAACTGGTGCTCGGTGTAAGCTCGGTCCCACAAAGTCTGAACACCCCCTGCCAGAAGTGACTCAGGAACTGACTATCCCTGTCGCTCACTATGCTCCGAGGCAACCCATGTAGTCTGAAAACCTCACGGAAGAAGACCTCTGCTACTTGTGTAGCTTTGTAAGTGGTGGTGATTGGAAAGAAGTGGGCATACTTCGTCAGCCGATCCACAACTACATATATACAATCTTGTCCTTGGGCTTTAGGAAAGCTCGTAATAAAATCCATTAACAGGCATTCCCACTTCCTATCAGGAATCGGAAGTGGCTGCAATAATCCTGCCGGATACGTGTTCTCCTGCTTGTTCTGCTGACAAACAGGGCACTCACGCACATACTGAAGAATATCCGCCTTAAGACCCTTCCATGTAAATCTCTCCCGAATCTATCTGTACGTTTTGAAGTACCCGGGATGCCCTGCTGTAGGTACATCATGAAAGGCTCGCATGATAGTGTTCTTCATCTCTGATCCTAGAATCAATAAAATCCTGCTCTTGTAAATGATCAAGTCATTCACAAGTGTATACCTGGTGTCAATCATAGTTCCCTCAACAATACTGGATGCCCAAGTATCCTTGGCATACTCTGCCACAATCAAATGCCTCCAGTCCTCTGCAATGTGAACCATAGAGCTCAGATAAGGCCTGCGTGAGAGAGCGTCAGCCACTACATTCTGGGTGCCCTTGATGTAGGTGATATCAAATTCATATGCCTGTAGCTTACTCACCCATTTCTGTTGACGATCATTCAAGTCTCGGTGCCCCAGGAAATGCCTCAAACTGTTGTGGTCAGTTTTAATGCAAAACTTATTGCCCACAAGATACTGCCTAAATTTGGCCAAGGCATGCATTATGGCCAGCATCTCCTTATCATAAATACTGTAGAGCCTCTCTGGTCCTCTGAGTTTTTGGCTCTCATAAACAATAGGGTGCTTGTCTTGCATAAGCACCGCTCCAATGCCCTCACCAGAAGCATCGCACTGAAGCTCAAAAGGCTTCGAAAAATCTGGTAGTGCCAACACTGGACATGTAGTCATCAACTCCTTGAACCTCACAAAACACTCCTGTGCCTCAGGAGTCCAACAGAATGCACCTTTTTTCAACAAATCTGTCATAGGTGCTGCATGGCGTGAATAACCATTCACAAATCTGCGATAAAAACCACACAAGCCAAGAAATCCTCGCAACTGTGTAAGGTTCGCCGGAGTAGGCCAATCTATAATAGCGCGGATCTTCTCAGGATCCATCCGTACTCCCTCTGCACTGATGATATGACCTAAGTAGAGCAACTCAGTCATCCCCAAATCACACTTGGACTCCTTGGCGTACAAGGACTCCCTCTCTAAAATGCTGAGTACTGTCTCCAGATGAGCCAAATGCTCCTGCCAAGTCCTGCTGTAAATCAAAATATCATCGAAGAAGACAAGTACATATCTCCTCAGTAGTGAATGGAAGACCTTGTTCATGGTGGACTGAAATGTCGCTGGCGCGTTGGTTAGCCCAAATGGCATCACCACAAACTCAAAGTGTCCACAATGACAACGGAATGCAGTCTTCTCAACATCCTGCTCACAAACTCTGATCTGGTGATATCCTGATCTCAAGTCTATCTTCGTGAAATAGCATGCACCATGGAGCTCATCAATAAGCTCATCTATACGAGGTATGGGGTACCTGTTTTTGATAGTCCTCTTATTCAGGACTCTGTAATCTATGCACATGCAAAGGGTACCATCTTTCTTCTTCACTAAAACAACTGAAGAAGCGAATGGTGACTTACTAGGTCGAATGTGACCCATAGCAAGCAGCTCCTTGATAGTCTTCTCTATCTCATCCTTCAACCGCTTCGGATGCCTGTAAGGAGTAATCATGACGGGCTTAGCGCCCTCCTCAAGCTCTATAATGTGCTCAATACCCCTGTCTGGAGGTCTCCCTGGTGGAATATCACTGAAAACCTTCTCATGCTTAACTCTCAACTGCTGAATGTCAGGATGATACTCAGTCTTATGCTGTCCCTCTTGTATAGGTGCCAATGTGCACTCGGCAACCCACTCTACCATGTCATGTCGCATGAGTCTCTCCATCCGACGGAAGGAAATAGTCCTGACATTACTATCCCGAATGGCCTTCAGGATATGTGTCTTCCCGTCCACATCAAACCGAATCTCCATGTCTTTGAGACGGAGAATGACTTCCTCTAGGGAATGAAGCCACTTCATGCCCAAGACTAAATCAATATCTCCCATGTTCACCACGTAATAATCAGCCTTGAATTCATAGTTATTCAAGCGCAAGGGGAGATCCTTAATCATACGATCACACCTGAGAGTGTAACCATCGGCCACCTTAACCCTAATGCCCTCGAACTCCTCAGTTATGAGTCCTCGTTTCTCCACAAATCTAGCATCAATAAAATTGTGGGTGGCTCCTGTGTCAAGAAGGGTGATAACCCTTTGTCCTACCAAAACTCCACGAAGTCTAAATGAACCTTCCTGCTGAATGCTAGATAGTTGTGCCTCCTAAATGTGGAGCTCTGACTCAGCCTCTGCCTTAGGCTCTGAAGCCTCTGACTCTGACTCCTCAGAACTCTCCTGCTATTCAGAACTCTCAGATTCCGACTCCTCGTAATAAGCCCACATCACTCGATTGGCCTTGCCCTTAGGCCGCAAAGGACAATCATGGTTGGCATCATAGGGACCTTTGCAGTAGAAGCAAAGCTTCTTCCTACGTAAATCATTAAGAGCCTCACAATCCAAGGGTGCTGCTGATTTTCCCTTTGAATCACTCTTAAAATCTGATTTCTCTCTGTTAAAATCTGATTTCTCTCTATTTTTATTGAAGCCCTTATTGTCCCTGAATGAAGAAGTGTTTCTGGAGTTGAATTTGCTGGATGGTGCTGCAAATTCCATGCTGCGTGCCTTCTTCATAGCTTCCTGTAGCGAAGGCGGATCAAATGCTTTGATCCAACCTCCCAATGGTTCCAACAGTCCCTCCATGAAAAGCACAACAAGTCGCCTCTCTGAAATATTAGGAACCATAACCGACAATCGCTGGAAGTCACCTTTGTAAGACTCCAAACTGCCACTCTGTCGCAACTGAGCCAAATCTCTGAAATAGGATTCTGGATCCTTCCTGTCAAATCGTTCCACCAACCTGTCAACGAACTCCTGGTATGTGGTGATACGATCGTGCTGGAGTGTCACCATCCCGTGATGCCACCAGTCGTAAGCTGCTCCCTCCAAATGCAATATAGCATACCTAATAGCATCCTCCTCAGCCATAGGACGCAAGGTGAGGAAAGTATCAAGTTTACTGATCCAGGCCTGTGCTGTGACCTTGCCACTACCGTCAAACATAGATAGAGTAAGTCTGTTTGTGGCATGCTTCAGATCACTATTATTATTGTGTCTAGGCCTCCAATCCTGTCGACCCCTGTGATGCTCTCTCCTCTGTGTGATAAATCTGTCAAAGGTAATCCTCTCTCTGACCTCTGGTGATAGTAACTCCCACTCATCGTTCGCTGCCATAAGTGTATCAGCGAACATTTCCTCATGCTCCTCACCTGCAATAGCCTCATCTGGCTCCTGTCTCACAAAAGTAGGCCTAGTTGGCCTGTCTGCCGTCTGTGAAACAGTCCTAGGTGCTCTCCGTGATCCTGCATCACTCCTGTTCTCGTCACGATGTGGTGACGGTCTCCTCGGCATACCTAGCCTCTGGATTGCCACTGTCAACTGCTGTAGTACATCATTGGACTGCCGTTGACCTGCTCGTAAATCTCTAAGAGTGTGTAGGACCTCTGCATCATCTTGATCCCTAGGGTTTTGAGGAATCTCTGTTCTATCAGCCATGGTACCCGACTGCCTGTTCAAACCCTGTTGCCTGTCAATCAAGGCTCTCCTGCGAGTATAATACCTGTGAGGCCCAACCTCTTGTGGCTGCATAAGAATGCTAAACCCTTAGGATGGCAGGATTTAGCTCTGATACCACTGTAGAAACCCCTGTTCTCACCGATCTCTGAAACTGTTTGTTTTTTTGCTTGTTTTTGACGTTTTTGGTTTTTTTGGTGTTTTTGTGCATAAAGAGGTAAATGCGATTTTGAAAGTAAATGATATAAAATTCAAATAAAATACCACACGTCTACAAATGATGGAAATTGATTGATTTATTGATGCCCATACACTTATTGATCTTCTATACTGATTACAAACGAGATCTGATAACATGCAAGCTAAAAAGCAACAACGTGATTGCATTTAAAGAAAACCTGATTTGCTGATTACAGGCGCATGAATTGAAGAAGAACTGGTACGACTATCATCATAATCACTTTCTCCCTTTGCCGGATGATCAAGAATGCATCCAAAAGTGTTGGCGCCTTATTTAATGAAACCAAAAGGCAATAAAAAGAAGCGCTTTGCCCTAGAGGAGGAAGTACGGCCTGGTACTAGCTGGTACGGCCCTGCAGCAGCAGCTTGGAAGTCCGTACAGATTTGAAAAGGATGCCAGATGCATATAACCAGCCGCTCAAAGATCTTCTCTGTCTCCGGATGAATCTCTGGAATAAACTTCTGAAATAGGAATCTCTGTATATGCTCTGTAATAACCTCTGTGTGAAGTTATCTCTCTGAAAGCAATAGATCAGCTGGTATTTCATAGCCTCTGAACTGCAACACTGAAGATGGCTTGTTCTCCAATGCCAAAACGAAAACTGGAACCCTTGGCTCTGTTCTCAGAAGAAGACTTGATCAAAAATTTGATTTTCAACATAATGAGTTCAATTCCCAATGAAAACCCTTATATCCATCAAAAGTTCGACTTTTCTCAAAAAGGCATCATTTAAATAAATTCGAACTTTTCTTTTTAATTTTTCAATAGTTTCGAAAGCACTTTTAATTATAAATTATAATTAAAAAGTGGCCCCCTTCAATGTTGGTCGAACCCTTCAAGAAATCACTTAAGTTATAATATTAAATAATATTATAACTTTATAATATAAGCTCCAGATAATTAATATTTAATTTAACAATTAAAATATTAATATCTCCCTCAAAAAACGTCCAATTCACGAACCGTTTGAAGCTGGTGAATAAGTGATTGATTTTGCACATGACCAAACCATACTGCTAAAAATAGCAGGGGTGCTCCACTGAATGACCATTACTGCTAAAAATAGCAAGTCAGGCAAAAGACGTCCAAATGAGCCAGAACGAAAGCCAACTGAGAAATTCTGCCGATCTGAAGCCAAGCCAAGCTCCAACAAAACCCTCTTTCCATCCTATCAGCCTACGAGGGTCGCATAATAGGCTAATCATAATCTCTGAGAGATGTCAACTGGAAGGGGACATGACATTCCACCACTTGCTTGGGATGCTAAACTATTTTATGGAATGGATCAATCCAATAAATTGGTACTTAAGTATTATCTAGGAAATATATACTTAGAAGATTATAACATATCATTAATGAGTCTATGACAATTTGTTTAAAAAAGTTGGACAAGGTTAAGTGTTACAAACACCTATAGATATTATGTCCTCATTAGAATGTATCTTGCCTCAAACCTTGTTTATGTGAAATAAAAATACTCTATTTAAGGGAAATTGTACTTCCATTTGATTGGACAACATGTGGTAAAGGACACCTAGATCCTTTACTCAAATGAGAAATTGGCTTGCACAAAGGATCTCGTTATTCACAACACTCCCATAATCCATCATGATGAGGGATGCAAACACTTTTCTATCATTGTAGATTTCAACAAAGGGTAATTAAGAATTTGTATCATTGCCTAGGATCCTTGTGGTCATAAAATGAGAGAAAACTTGTCTTAAACAGGTCTTGGCACTTTTTGACTCTTGAGGTTGTTGAAAGTATGGGGGAAATAATAGTACATAAGAATATTAGACAATAAATTGTCGTCATACTTAAGAGGACGGTATTAACATTATTGGTAGTAAGTACACTAAACACTACTCTCCAAGGTCATAGAGTCAAACATAACCAAATAACCATCACTCGGTTTAGAATTTCTCATTCCTGTCAAAATATCACAATTGAAAGGAGCAATATTTAAAAATTACAAATCTGAGTTGTGATTGCTTGAGGACAAGCAATCTTTGGCAGGGTGGACTGTCATGCCCCGCAAATTACAAACACTAAAACTTGGTTGGCCAGGATAAGAAAGTTAAATAAATTAATGAAAGAATAAAATTAATTCTATAAACATAGGCTCTCCATTAATGAGAAGACTTTCCTTAATATGGCAATGACGAAATGAAGCTAGATTAATTTGTGACTGATCACCTTCTCTTACTGGCATATATGTAAGTTAAAGTCTGTTTATGATGGTCGACTATGAATGAGAAATATATTGTTATTGGCCGACCCAAAACATATTCATATTGGCATATTTATAATAGGCCGACCCTTTGATATGTGTGTAGACTGCCATGTTAATAAATAATTATATTGTAATCGACCGTACTAATTAAATAAATGTTGTAGTTGGTCTTACTGGGAATAGATAATAATAGTTTAAATAATACATGCACAGTTTAAAGTAAAAGTTGGATTAGTTGTCGGGCAGGTAGTTAGGAAGAGTTGCCGATGGTTGGTATCCCAACCAACCTCGGCCAACTATATATGTATCTTGTCATTTGTAGTCGGACATGGTCAATTGCTATGTATTGTTGAGATACCTTATGAAATCAATCAATCCATTGTGATGTGCAATTACTCTTACGATTGTTCTGTGATTCAAATGTGATTCATATTCTAGTACGTACATTATGTTTGTGAATTATTCTCATTTACTCCCGTAGTATGCTGAACACTACCCAGTGAGTAAACAATGTGTTCCAAGACAAATATATATAATCGGCCAAATTTGAGATATAGGGAGGACAAATGAAGGAACAGTAATCCCTTACTAAGATGAAAGTAAATTCTTTAATATGCAGCCATTTAAGAGCAGTGAGTCATAGATAGACATCTTATTAAAGGCAGCAAATAATATGATAAAAGGAGTGACTAATAAGTCTGAAAGGTAGCGATTATTATTCGTAAGGAAATAGCTAAAAAGGATTTGAATTATTGCTGGAATCAAATAAGTTAAAGTGTATTAGAATTGAAAAAGCTGATTCCTCCAAAGGTTGCCACCCTTGGGACAAATCATCCCTCTTTGGATGAATCATCTCCTTTCTATAAGAGGTGTGATGAGCATAAAAGGAAGAAAATTGATCAAGTCTGATCATGGAATGAAAAGAAAGAGAAATCTGAATTAAAGAGCAGAGGGAGATTAAAGGCAAGACACAGGAATAGAAAATGAGGACAGAAATACAGTGAATATTTCTGAGTATAGTAGCAGTTATATTAATATTTTATAATCAGGGAAACAATCATAAATATATCTGCATTCAGATCGAATAGCAAGGCAATAAGAGCAGATCAAACATAATTATCTGTACACAAGGGCAGCAGTCAGCATCATTAATATATTTGCATATTAGGATATAGCAGTAGTCATTATAGTTGCTGTTGTGAATATAACCATCTTATGTGTTGTGGTATGCTCTATCATGATTATTGTATGTAATGATATATTTTGTTATTATCATAGTTCATATTTATTTTACTCATCAAGCAACCATGAGGAGGAATGAGGGAAATACCAGCAGGTTGAGCAGGTACTAGACTTCTTTCTAAGTAGACCACTCCACAGTGGATGACTGTGTGTCTACCACTGGGAGCCAAGGGGGTGAGTATCCGCCCTTGGGCTTAGGGAGAGGATGTCTATGGGCCTCCTATGGTAGCCTTCTCCCCAACTTTTACATGGTTTGGTTGTTGGGATAGACTTGAGGAGTTTTCAATCACAAGAGGGATGGGTAAGGATGGATAGGGAAAGCAGGTACAAGTGTATCCCCTAAGCACGCCACCCCATATTGGATGACTGTGTGTTTGCCTCTTGGGGCCAAGAGGGATAACATATCTGCTCTTGGGCTTAGATGAATAACTTCGGGTGGACTTATCATATTTCCCATCCAATTCCGATTATGATTGAACTTCCATGGATATGGTGTAGTTTGCATGTACATTTGACATAGTTATGTAATTACATTGTTCAAATAGATTAAGACATTATATGTTTGATTATATGAATTATATTCCAATATCATCTAACATATTTGCAGGACCTAAACCAAGATTCATCTTTCTTAAATCATCTAATTGGTAAGTTATAACCCTAACTACATTGATCTTGTGATTCTAAGGTAAGATTTAGGGCATTCCCAAAAGGGGACATTACAATAGTGACATGACCTAGGAACACATTTACTATGGTTCAGCCATATGGTAGTTCTTCACATTTCAAAACTGGTTTGAGTGGTTGTGGCACATGTGTAGAGTGGTTAAGCCTTTCAACTTTTCTATTGACGGACCTGAAATATGGTCATGCCACTTAAATGCTTTACCCCATTTGTTCAAGCTAATGAAGACACCAAACAACTCCGCCTATGTAGAACTGTTCGAGGGACTCTGCCATGAGCATGCAATTACCTCATGTTGGCTGCATTTTGACATAAGAAAAGGTGGCTCCATACATAGAATAGTTGGCCTTGAGAACAAAAAACAATTTTAAAGCATGGAGACTTGAAGCCATTGCTTGTATATGCAAGTTAAGATTTCAGCATATTTTTCAAGGCTACTCTAGTTGTGCTTTGTTTCTTGGCAAAGGAGGAGAGTTCATTACTAGGCGATTTTAATTTCTATTATTTGTTTATGATTAAATTTGCTTTAAAGTTTTTTTCTTTCTAGTTTTTCAATAGCCTTTAAGTACTTCATTTTTAAGTGCTTTGGGCACATAAACCAAGAATGGTGGTTGATGCTATGCTTATGTTGTTGAAGCTATTGTGAAACATGTGTTTGTAAATTCATGGATCATTAAACTAAATGTGAATACTAAATCTGTCAGAACCCTGGTGGTTCTCAAACTGAAACCCTGATAGATTTTTGTTTGTTTGCAAGTTTTTTCGTTTTTTTTGTAATTTTTGAGGTTTTCAGGCAAATAATGAAAATTGCGATTTTACTGAGAAAATGCTAGAAAAATCTAAATAAATTCTAAATACATGAAATTACTCAGATCTTGCTCAGAGAACTTAGGCGCTTCATAATATTTCACTTCCAGATGATTTACAATAGCCAGATACTGAATATGAAGGAAATACAAATTATTTTAATAAGAAAAACCTGATTTCTTCAAGTGGCGGCTGCAGCAATATGAGGAAGGTACGGCCAAATGAATGAAGAATCTCCAGGCTCAAAAATCGATGCACAACCTCAGTTGACCAAGGCGCCCACACATTCAAACACCAGAAGCTGATGAAATGAGGCGTTGCTCCAGATAATAAAGTACGGCCTTGCTGGTACGCCTGACAGCAGCAATTAATGAAGTACGGCCTTTGGAATTTGTGCCCCAGTCTCTAATGAATGATCTCTGATAGATTCGCCTTTACTTCCAGATGAAGTTCTCTGTAAATCTCTGCTAAAATGAATGGATAAGCTCAGTCTGTGACTTCTGGATGAAATCACCAAGTGCAAGCTTCAGCTGGTATTTCACAGCCTCAGTCTGCCTGATCTCTGAAGAGGTTTCGTTCTCCAGAAACGATCGTCTGCCAATAACCCTAGGGTTTGCAAACTCCAAAGCTCAGATACAAGAAGACAAAATTGAATAATAATCAGCATAGTTCGATTTTGCCTTGAGAAGAAACATATATCTTCTTTGAAAAGTTTGACCTAAATCTCCTTTGAAATAATCATTTAAATAAATGATTTAATTTTCACCTTTTGACTTAGGAGAAATGATTAATTATTGGCGTCCACTTTTAATGAGTATTAAATACTCATTAAGTCACATTTTAATAGTTTATTATAAAGTATAATGAATACTTTATAATTTTAAGCCAAATAATTAAATATTTAAATATTTCAATAAAGTGACTTTATTATAAAGTCAAATTATTAAATATTTAATAACTCATTAAATACTCCTTATTTCTCCGTCAAATCAATCAACTGCTGAACTGGGTCGAATCTGAGCTGAATAATTGCACCAGGTGCCCTGCCCGAAATAGCAGCTTCCGCCTGACCTAACTTTCTAAAAATAGAAAGTTCTCTGAAAAAGCTCTCTGGAAGATTCTGCGAAGGCCCAACCTGACACACTGCAAACTGGAGCTATCAAACACTGAGCAACTGCCAAAAATGATCCTCTGAACACTCCTGTCAGCCTACGAGGATCGAATGATAGGCTAACCTCGTCACCAGCTGTGCGACTAGGATGGGGACATGACAGTCCGCCCTCCCTGAAATTGCTTGTCCTCAAGCAATCTCAACTCTGGATGCTATAAAATCTCCTCTGACTCCCATGTAGCATCCTCAACTGGCAAATCTCTCCACTTGACCAGATATTCCCTGATCACACGCCTCCGAAGGTGTCTCTCTCTCATATCAAGGATGGCCTCAGGTACTAGTATCAGTTTCCCTTCATCATCAAGGGGTGGCAAAACTGGAGAGGGAATAACATGCTGACCCAATGCCTTTTTCAGGCGAGAAACGTGAAATACATTATGGACCTTGCTATCAGCTGGCAAGTCCAACTCATAAGCAACCTCGCCCACTCGTCTGACAACACGAAATGGACCATAGTAGCGAGTTTTAGTTTCTACCCCACTCTTCCAGCGAGTAGACTGACGATACGGCTGCAACATGAGGTACACCATATCACCCACCTCAAAACTACGCTCAACCCTCTTCTGATCAGCATACTGCTTATGCTGATTCTGTGCCTGCTGGATATTGTCTCGGAGAGACCTCAAGATGTCCTGCTGACTCTGCATCATATCACCTGCACTCGGCACTCTGCTATCGCTCAAAATCAAATCCAGAAGATTGGGTGCCTCATACCCGTACAAAGCCATGAAGGGGGTCATCTGTATCGTCATATGGTGAGTCGAGTTATAACAATACTCACACAAGTAAATCCATCTCACCCAAGCTCTCTGCTGACCAGCTATGTAATTACGCAAATAACCCTCCACCCACTTATTGACAATCTCTGTCTGTCCATCTGTCTGCGGATGGTAGCTGGTACTCGGTGTCAGTTCGGTTCCGCACAGCCTGAACAACTCCTGCCAAAAGTTGCTCATGAACCGACTGTCTCTATCGCTGACTATCGTCTGAGGCAATCCATGCAGCCGGAATACCTCTCTGAAAAACAACTCCACAGTCTGCGATGCTGTGAAAGTAGTAGTAATCGGGAAGAAGTGTGCATATTTAGTCAACCGATCCACCCTCGTAGATGCAATCTTTACCACGGGCACTTCGACAAGCCGTGATAAAGTCCATCGATCAACACTCCCACTTCCTATCGGTATAAGTGGGCGGAGCAATCGGCGAGCAGGATAAGTGTGCTCCTGCTTGTTCTGTTGGCACACAGAACACTCACGGACATACTGCAAAACATCAGTTTTCAGTCCTTTCCAAGTAAACCGTTCCCGAACCATTTTGTAAGTCTTGTAGTATCCAGGATGGCCCGCCATAGGAAGGTCGTGAAAGGCTCTCAAAACTGTAGTCCGTAACTCAGAGTCAGGAACCAAAAGAATCCGCCCCTTGTAAATGCTCA
>VDFB02184422.1:0-60884 GCA_007258455.2 Sequoia sempervirens | reverse complement strand
GAGTAAAAGTCAAGAACCAAGGAAAAAAGACTAAGTCTTTTTCCTATATACAATAAAGGGCTTCAAAAAGCCAAGAGGAGATAACTGAAGTCAAAATATCTGAACTGCAAAGCTGATGTGAAATTGTAGTTATGTCTCACCATTTGCTCCATTTTTTCTTTGCATGATTTTGGGAAAAAGGGACTATTCGATTAAATATTAAAGATAATCAATATGATTATTTTAATATTTATCATGTGAGCTCTTTTTTTTCTTTTACATTGCATGGTAAATATTAACGTAATAAAAAATTACCTTTAATAATTAATTACATATTTTGTCTTATTTAAAATCATGCAAAATATACAAGCTAAGTGTTTTTCACTTCAAAATTAAATGATAATATTGAGACTTAACTCTCAACTTCACCAATATGCGTGATGAATCACCTTTTGTCGTGCAAGATTGAAAAATGTGCAAAAAAGGCTTAAAAAATGGAGCAAACTGAGTGATTAAGTGTCCAAAACTCCCCTTGAGTGATGGTCAACCCATGTGGGACCTCAAAACTAATGTAGAACTGCCCTTTGAGCTTTACAATCCTCCTAAAAAGGTGGATTTGTCTTTTTCCTTAGAAGTGGTCACGATTTCTCAAACGATACAAACTGGGTTAGTGAAAAATTTAAAGGGTTTTTTTGCCTCATTGTTTTATAAATTATATCCAAATATCATAAAAACCCAGATCGTAGTTTTTAAGATATGATTGAAACATGCGACTACTATTTGTTGCATCTTTTGAATCTGAGAGGGCAGCATGCTGGGCTCAACTCTTGTGGGAGCCCATTTTACACATGTTGAAATGTTGAACATGATGAACTAGCCATGAAACATGTACCTGTACCTGATAAATCTTTGAATGTCTGGTTTTCTTATCTGATTTGCTCAAATATAAAAAAAAATTCTCACCCCAGTTTAATAACTGCCTGATAAAACTTTACTAATTTAGTTGGTAGCCAAAAATTAGTAACATTTCTCGCAACCTCTTTAGGGTGTTTGCCTGCTAAACAAATAAGATCAGTTGCCTTGCTTATCTATTGGGCATGAAGTCCATCTTTTTGTCTTTTTCTAACTCAAAAACCTCTGTAACTCAATTCTCGAAACTATCATCAGCAAATAAAACTGAAAGAAACTAGCATAACTCTGTTTAAGATAGAGCCAGAAAATTGTGCAACATCTGCACTTTATTGAAAAACAAAACATTACTAAAATGAAGTGTGCCATGGGGCACTTTATTGAAAGCAAAACTGAAACTAAAACTACTCTACTTTGTACATCTGCAAACTTTGTTCTTTAATAGCACTGCTTGAGGTGAATCCCATTGACACGGATTGGCAACACCTCATCATCCAGCTTTGAGAGTTGAAATGCACTATTCTATTTGCATTCTGTTATGATATATGGGCCATCCCACATGGCATCAAACTTTGTATGTTTGCCAGGTCTGCTCTTGAGCTCATTCCATTTGAATATTAAATCACCTTTGCTGAAAATTCTTGCTACTGCTTTTCTGTCAAAGGTCTTCTTTATCCGTCCATGGTGGATTTCAAGCTTCTTGAAAGCTTCTTTTCCGGTTTCCTCCAACTCCATTAATTAAGCAAGCCTGATTTGCATTGGCTCCTCCTCAAGCAACTCAAGCTCCTTTATGTATTCCAAAATTGGCAACTCTATGGAAATAGGCAATTTGGCCTCTTTGCCATAAACCAAAACATAAGGTGAAAAATTTGTTGATCGTTTTGGTGTAACTCTATCAGCCCAAAGGGCTAACTTCAGCTTATCATGCCATGATCTTTGATTATCTTCAATAGTCTTTTTAATGATCTTAATCATATTTTTATTTGTTGATTCGGCCTATCTATTACCCTGAGGGTAATAATTTGAAGAAGTATTCAAATAAATATTATGCTTTACTAACCAATTTGAAACTTTCAATCCTCTGAATGCTAAAGCATTATCAGAAATAATTGAATCCAGTGTACCAAACCTGGAAACCAAGTCTTGATAGAAGTTCAAGACAGATGTCTTGTTTGCCTCCTTCAGTGCAACTACTTCAATCCACTTTGTGAAGTAGTCTATAGCTATTAATATCCACTTATGTCCAATAAAATCTAATCCCCACTTTCCAAATGGCTGTTCCACTTGAATTGGATGTAAAGGAAGAGCTGCAAGCTTCTGCTTTCCTGCAAACAATGAACATTTACTGCACTTTCTTACATAAGCATAAGCATCTTTAAATAAATTTGGCCAATAGTATCCAACTCTCATAATTTTAAGAGTTGTAGTTCTTCGTGCAAAATGGCCTCCAACAGGTCCATCATGGAATTCCTCAAGAATTCTCTCAATCTGATCTAGGTAAACACACCTAAGAAATACACCATTAAAATTCTTTTTGTAAAAAATGCCATCAATTTCTGCATATGGAATGGCTTGTAACCTATAATATCTTTGTTTTGATTTGTCTATACCTTCCGGAAAATATCCAGTATGCAAATAATGAATCATTTGATGAATCCAATATGTTGAAGGGGTTGTAACAACAAGTTCCTCTTCATTGTTTAGTACTGTAGTGAGTTGTTCACTGCTATTTTCTTCATTCTTTGCAAGTTGTTCGCATAGGCCTTTACCTCTAACAAGCTTGGTAACCTTTATGTTGATGTCATATTCCATAATTTTGATTATCCAACATGCTCTTCTATCATTAATATCCTTACTTAACAAAAACTCTTTGATTGTTGGATGAGCTACCAACAGATGTATCTTATTATTAGACAACATATGTCTAAACTTCTTGAGACTTCTCACTATAGCAAGCGCATGCTTTTCAACAAATGAATATCTTACTTCATAGTCATGCAAGACTTGACTTAAAAATGCAATGGGCTATTCAAGTCCTTCACCATTCTGTTGGCATAACATGGCAAAAATCGTATCAACACTACCAAACACATACAATATAAAATCTTTATCAAAGTTTGGGTTGATCAGTGTTGGGGCTGCTGCAAGTGCCTCTTTGATTTGCTCAAAGCTATTCTTACCCTCTTTTGTCTAGCTGAAAACAGTGTTCATCTTTAACATTGCTGTGAGAGGTTACAATAAAGCTACAATGTTGGGAATAAATCTTGTAACAAAGTTAATTCTGCCCAGAAAACTCTGTAAACCTTTCTTGTGAGCAGGAAGCGACAATGCCAGAATGGCTACAATATGTTCTAGATCTATAGAAATGCCATATTTAGAAACAATGTAACCCAGAAGTTTACCTTCGTGAACAACAAAGATGCTCTTTTTTGGATTCAACGAAATTCCATACTCTCTGCATCTTTCAAAAATCTGTCTAAGATGATCAAAGTGTTCATTAGCATTTCGTGAGAAAACAATGATATCATCTAAATAAATAAGAACAAACTTGTTTATCAAACCTTGGAGAGCCATATTCATTGCTCTTTGAAAGGTTGCTCCTGCATTTGACAATCCAAATGGCATTTTTTTGTAAGCTATAGTACCCCACTTGGTGGTGAAGGTTGTTTTGTATTGATCTTCCTCTTTAACTAGAATCTGGTTATACCCTAAATAACCATCCAGCAATGAAAATATTTTTGAACCTGAAACAACTTGCAATATCTGCTCCATTGAAGGCAGTGGATAGTGATCTTTAAGTGAAGCTCTGTTTAAATCACATAAATCCACACACAACCTTATCTCTCAGTTCTTCTTCCTGACAGGCACCAAGTTGGAAACCCAAGAGGTATGCTTTATTGGAAAGATAATACTACCTTCAACCAGCTTGTTTAACTCTATTTTCATAAGGTGTTCCAGCTTGGGATTCAGTGGCCTTTGCTTCTGTCTCACTGGTTTTGTGTTGGGCTCTAACTCAATTGTATGTTGAGCCAACTCAGGGTTAAAACCCTTCAGATCTCCATACTGCCAAGAAAATATGTCATTGAATTCTTGGCAAAGCAAGACAAATGCTTGTTGTTCTTCCTTGGTATAGACTTTTCCAAGCTTAAGAAGCTTATCCTTGAATATTTCAATTGGTTCATAGTGATCTTCTTTCACTATGATGCTAGATTTATCTTTTCTGACCTGATCATCAATGTTGAAAATTGATTCAAGGGTCACCAATCCCTTAGGCAGTTTATTTGTCTTCAAATGCAGAATCTGGTCCTCATATTGCTGTTCAAGTTTTTGCTGATTAGTAGCAGAAAATTTTGCTTCTTCAATTAGAAAACTAATTATCTACTTATCACTGTCAAAAATCTGCCAACTGACAGTATTATTAGGTACAAATGGTCTTACTACCACCTTGACATTGTTGTACCTCGATATTATGAATGTTAGAAGGAATATCAAACTATGAGCCTATAGCAGCCAATCTATCTGCCTCTTTATTCATATTTCTGGGAATTGACAGCATATTAAAAGCACTAAAATCTTCAATTAGGTCCCAGGTTCTATGTTTATATAACTTTAGCAAATCATTCTTGGTCACACTCTGATTTCTTACCTGATTTGAAATCAATTCTGAGTCACCATAAGCTTGTAGACACCTGACACCCCTTTTCCTAGCCCATTCCAAGCCATGGATCAGTGCTTCGTATTGAACCACATTGTCCGTGCAGCTGAAAGCGAATCTGAATGCTGAATAATATCTATCTCCTCTAGGTGAGACGAGCATCGCACCTCCACCAGCACCTATCTTACTCCAACCATCAAAAAATAGCTTCCAAAGTTGATTATCTTGTTGATCAGGCTACACTTCTTATTTAACTAGGTTTGGAACTATCACATCGGGCTCTTGAATCGTATAAACACCCAACCCTACCTTGTCCATGCGACTGAAAGGATCAGTCTCATGATCTTCGGCTGCCCACTCATCAAGGTTCATGATGGGTATGCGTCCAATTGGTGTACCAGAGTCTAAGGTTATGGCTTGATCTTCCTGACCATGGACAGTAAGATTGGCGTTTATTGCACTAGGTACATACGGCTCTATGTGATTTTTGGCGTGAATTTCTAACTTAATGGTTACCCTTCTACCATATCTGGTTCTAAAAAACATGTGAGACCAGTCAGAAGATAAATATCCCCCTAATTTAATATTATCTTTAATATTTATTACATAGCTTGCGAACAAAAGAGGAGATAATCATGGCATAATAAATATTAAAATAATCGTTTTGATTATCTTTAATATTTAAAACAAATAATGCAAAAGACAAGATGAAGTAAATAGTGGAGTTTCCTATCACTTTGCTTTAGTTCCATATCATTTTTGAAGATATTTTGATCATGGATGACATAAGGGGGAGTTTGAGATACTGAGAATTCAGTTAGCTCCAGTTTTGAGCCTTTTTTTCAGGGACTTTCATCTTTGCTCGTGAGGAGATATTATCACTTTCAGTGCCACCTCCTTGCACATTCGATCCAGTTTGAGTTACACTTCAGTGACATGCAGTGTGAGGTGGAGTTTTTTGCTGTTTGAGCTCAGTTCACAGTATCAGAGGGCTTTTTTTTTTAGGCATTTTTATCTTTGCTCGCACCGACGTCGACGTGAGAAGCATGATGCTTTTTCTCACTTTCAGTTCACATGGAGTTTCACCTCTTGGATGCTTTATGCATGCCTTTTTTATATATATTGAGGAAAAAACTTAGTTTTTCCTTAGTTCTTGACTTTTACTCTCTTGAATTTTGAGAGAGAAGAGATTTTGTAACTCAGTTTTATGACAGCTTAATATACAGCAACCGGTTTTGCAGGTTCTTTTTTGGCCATTTTATGCAAGAGTTCCTTTAATTTCAGTTGAATCAAGTATCTACCTTATCATTGTGTTGTTTTTATGAATGATTGGATGAGATTTTATTGTGTTTTAACATTAGAACCTTTAAAATCATTGTCTCATTTATACTTGCATGCATTAAAAAGGCAGTCAAAATCACAGTGATTAGGTTGTGTATTGAAATAATCCTTTCTTTTCATGCTATGAGAACCCAGTTTTCCTCCAAAGAAGAAATTTATTCAAGCCTTCCTTAGAATCACTTTTGTGATCAAATTGCTAAATTGATTTGTGTGGATAGATTTTCTGAAAATTATTGTGAGTTAGAATTGCATGTTTCTATCAATTAGGTGCATCACCCGTAGTTTTAAGTTTAGTTTATGCACTCATTTCGAATTTCCTTCCATTTTCCATCCAAGTTACAAACAATCATCAGAATATCTTATAGGAAGCTGGCCTATAATCCAGAGGTTTACTTTCATATAGGGTACCCACAACTTGAAGGTATTCCCATGTTACACAGGATTGCAAAGCATCTTTGCTTTCGCTTTTGGGTGCACTCCTGTTGATAACACTTACTTGAAGCAATGCATGATGATCCTATACCCTCGCCGCAACATAAACAAAAACTTTCCATGAACATTTTCATTCGACCTCCAGTTGTGATTAATCTAGATGATGACATTGATATTGCAAAGATTCATGAAGAAGTGCATAATGAGTTGAATACATTGTTTTCTTCTTCTATGAACTTAAATTACAAATTTCTTGAAAAAAGTGTTGAACTTGGTGCTTCCCCTAGTTTGGCACTTGCAGTTGTCCCTTTGGCTAGTTGTCCGCTTTTCGTTTATATAGATC
This sequence comes from Sequoia sempervirens, assembly GCA_007258455.2. Lineage (NCBI taxonomy): Eukaryota > Viridiplantae > Streptophyta > Pinopsida > Cupressales > Cupressaceae > Sequoia > Sequoia sempervirens. The sequence continues at coordinate 54,225 of VDFB02184422.1, read as the reverse complement.
GAGATTGGGATGCGAACAACCTGCTCTAGGTTGACTCGCATGTGCCTTACTAATCTTTTGTTTTTTCATGTTTCTTTATGCGATTGTATGTGTGTAATGTGATCCCCCTTGATGTTTCGTTTGATGTATATCTCTCTTTTTTGTGCATTCCTCTATATGTTCCTATATTCTTCTCTATGTCATAAACATCTTTTTCATTTGTCTTGTGTTTTCTTTTTGGGGATGACGAAAGGCATCGAGACATTTAGGTCTCTTCCATGTTGACCCAAAAGCTTTTCTTTATGTTTTTTATTTGTTTTGTGTTTTCCTTTTGGGGATGACGCAAGGTGTCGAGACATTTAGGTCTCTTCCATGTTGACCCTAAAGGCTTTTTCTTTGTTTTGTGCTCTCTCTGTGTCATTCTTCCAATTCTATGAGTATTTGGGGAATGATGACAGTTCAAAACTCTTAAACAACAATGTAGCATAGACATATTGACCCCGAATCCATAGATCCCTTATTTATTTTTGGGGGCAACCCTTCCTTCCTATTTCATGATGTAGCTTTATTTCAAAAACATATGACTTGGCATAGGGTTTTTCGAGGAAAACTTTCATGTCTTAGGACAGAACATTTGCTACTTTAAAGCAAATGCTCACAGTAATGGTGTTAGCAACCGCTTTAAAGTGTGGGCATACATCAATGACATCTTTCGGCATATTCCATGGTGTGATTTCTTTTTTCTTGTGACATTTTCTTTTCTTGGTAGTGTCATTGGTTTTGATGTCCTCCAAGAGTGCAATATTTCTAAGCATACGATCACCCTTGGTGGCATGATGTGAAGCAAGAGGCATCCCATAAGTGGCGATCTAATATTCTTGACTTGTCCTCTCTTGGAGACATTAGGCAGGATGTTCCCTAAGAAGAAGACATTACATAAACAAAGAAAAATCCCCTTTAACAAAAACTTATAAAGCTTTTGTATTGCAAGAAAAAGATTGGTACTAAATGGATCTACATGACTAAGTACAATAGTGATGGGAGTGTTGAAAAACACAAGGAAAAATTGGTTGCCAAAGGCTTCACACAGAGTTATGGGATTGATTTTGAAGAGAAATTTGCACCAGTAGCAAGACAAGAGACTATCAGAATGATGATTTCACTAGCAGCTTAGAAAAAATGGAGCATCCATCACATGGATGTGAAAAGTGTCTTCTTGAAAGGGTACTTAGAAGAAGAAATGTATGTGGAACAGCCACAAGGTTTTGAAGTGCAAGGAAAAGAAGATCAAGTCTACAAAGTGAAGAAGGCATTGTATGGCCTCAAGCAAGCACCACGAGTTTGGTATGCTAGGATTGATGGATATTTTTATGAGAATGGCTTTTAAAGAAGTAAGAGTGAACCTACCCTTTACTATAAACAAGAAGGTAATGATATTTTAATTGTAAGTTTGTATGTTGATGATTTGTTGTATGTGGGTAGCAATTCTAAGATGAAGGATGAATTCAAAGTTGCTATGATGAATGAATTTGAGATGAAAGATTTAGGTCTCATGAAATATTTTCTACGAATGGAGGTTTATCAAACTGAGAATGAAATTTTCATTTTTCAAGTAAAGTATGCCAAGGATGTGTTGAAGAAATTTGATATGGTTTATTGTAAACTAGTCTCCACTCCATTTTCTCATGGAGTTGTGTTGTGGAGAGATGATGGTGCTAAAATAGTTGATGAGATAGCTTATATGAGCATTGTTGGAAGTTTGATGTTTTTAACTCACACAAGACTTGATATTGCTTATTCATTTTTACTTGTTTTAGGGTACATGAAATACATATGAAGGCAGCCAAGATAATTTTGAGGTATGTGAGAGGCTCTTTAGATTTTGGCATTCATTACTACACTTCTAAAATGTTCAATCTTGTTGATTTTAGTGATTCTAGTTGGGGATGTAGTTTGGCTGATCGAAAGTCTACATTTGGTAATTGTTTTTCTTTTGGTTCTGGTTTGATTACTTGGAACTCAAAGAAGCAAAGTATTGTTTCCCTTTCTTCTACGAAAGAAGAGTATGTTGCAGTCACCTCAGCTGGTGCACAAGCATTATGGCTTAGAAAACTTCTTGAAGAAATTAGAGAGATACAAGTTTAGCCTTCAGTGATTTTTTGTGATAACATTAGTGCCATCAAATTGACCAAGAATCTAGTCAATCATAGTAGGATAAAACGTTTTTATTTAAAGTATCATTTTATTCAAGATTTGGTACACAAGATAGAAGTACAATTGAAATACATCAAAACTAAAGAATTTAGTTAGCAGATATCTTCACTAAGACACTTGCAAAGGATCAGTTTTTGACACTCAGAGATCAATGTAATGTCCCCTTCTCGAGCATGATCTTTCCAGTGACCGTTGGCCTATTCTGGAGACCCGTAGGCTACTCGGAAGGTAAAATTAGGGTTTCTTGTTTTGAAGGATGCTCTTGCTCGGGGTTGGTTGATTCAATGGCGGATTCTTTCTGGGTTTTCAGAGAGCTTCGCAGTGATATGTTCTTCTTGGCATTCTGAGTATCTTCAGGAATTTACTATTTTTAGTAAATTCTATTTCTGGCAGTGTTCCTATTGGTTTCGGCATGGTTGACTTTCTACTTCAGACTGATTAGTTGGCTTGCTCATTTATGGCTTTCGGGCACAATTGGAGAGATAAGTCGAATTATTTAATTAAAGTCATGTTTTAATGTTATATTTTAACATTGACCCCCTTGGCCTAGCTCGTCACTTTAAGTTGTTTTAAAAGATGTCTTTATGGGTGGGCGCCTCATTGAAAGAAATTAATTATATTTCTTATAAAGTAAAGATTAACCCAAGCTCAAATTGGATGCCAATTTCAAGAAGGAAATAAAGTATTATTAAAAGTCAAAGTTTGCTTGGAAAAGTGGGACGCCTTCTATTGGAGGATTAGGGTTTGGTTCGAAAAGGAAGTTTAGGGTTTCGAGAAAGATCATCTGAAAATTATAAAAGGAGGCCATTGGTTATCATTGAGATTATCTTTTGTCTACAGGAATGTTATGCTGCCAGATTGGCTTTGGGATTGCTTCGAGGAATAAAGGCCTCCTAGCTTGGCTCTTCTTCTTGCTTGAAAGACAGCAACTAGTTGAGAGGTTTGAGTGTTATTGATTTGTCTTTTCAGTTATAGTTGGTTTCCTATCCTTCGTAGTTGAGTTTTATCATTTCCTGTCAATTCCAGAGTTGCTGGTCATGACTGCTGAATGTATATTTCTGCTCACAAGTTTCAAATCTTAAACATTCTCATTCTGGGTATTGTCTCATTGTGTTTCCCTGTGGGAGGCACCCCTTCATGAATATTTGCAGATTTTAATACGAAGTTTATGATTTTATAATGCAAATTCGTCATTCCTTGAAGGTCGTACTTTCTGGAGTGCCTTGGGATTCGTGTCAGTAATTAATGACCACTTTTAGATGTCATTTCTTATTACTAAGTTAGGCGCCATCATTTTGAGGGTCTATTGCATCAGATTTGAGATCATTTGGGTGAGAAATGAGAGAGTTATGAGCATATTGCTAGGGATCTGTGTTGCTGGTTATTTATTTAAAGTGCAGGTCTGTCATAACCAGATTTAAGAAATCTGCATTTTCTTTCTTGGATCGGAGTTAAGAAATCATTAAAGGCTTTGTCAAAGATTCCATGTTGTTGCAGCTATTTGAAGAGCTCTAATACTTGATCTTGCAGGCATTTACATATTCATTGTAAGCTGAACAGTAGTACTGTCAGCATTTCCTTCAGTCTTACATTACATTCTGTTGATGCAATTGTATTTCTGTATATCTCCATCATATGGTAGCTCCCATTCCGTCTCGGGTTGGAAAACACATTCTTGACGTCGAGTACTTCAGCATTCCTGCTTATTTCCTTTAAGTGCATTGTAATTCCTTTTATCTCCGCCATATGGTCGCCTCAATTCCATACTGGATTGGGTAGCACATACTTGGTGTCGAGTTGCTTCCAGTACTTGTAGCGTAGAAGATCCTCTGACCATATGTTCGTCCTTCGCAGACACATTCTTGGTTAGAGTTACCTTCAGTTGCGTTTTGTTTAAGGCACTGACGATCCTCTTGCCATATGACAGCCTCTCTCTTGTTGAGATTGAGTGCGCATTCTTGGCAACAAGTTAATTGTAATCTGCTGGTTTGAATTATCTAACCCTAACGGGTGTTATCTACATTGTGGTGTATTTGGTAAAAATTGAAAAATTTGGCTCGGAATATTTCAATCAAATTGTGAGCCCTCTCAGCATCAAGGGGGAGTATGTTGATAATTTATGCTAGATCATCCATTTTTACCGTGTCATCTGCAGATCTGTATATCATGCAAGGATTTAGTTTAGACTACTTTCCCAATGTTGCATGTGTCTTCTCAGCCATGCACAAGAAGACAGTTAGTTAGATCTATAGTTTACTGCTATTTTTAGTTTTAATTTTTGTTTACTGTCTTTGTTTCCAGCAGTCTTCTTGTTCTCTAAATAATACATGCGTATACTTTTTCAAGTTTCTAATATGTTTTTTGGAAAGCTGTAATTTGTGCATTGGCACTATTTTTATTTAATCTTCAATAATATTTATAATTGTAATATTGTCAATAATAATACAGAAGAATTTGGGTTGTTGCTAAGTGATTTTTATCATTGTTTACTTGTTATTATTTTACTTCTCTAGTGTTATCTTTTTAACGTGACGATTCAAAAATTAGGCTTGTTGTTAGATTCTACACTTAATATTAGAGAAGTGTTTCTTTTAAAAAAATTGGAGTACTCTTACAACCAATGAAAGAACAACTAAGGAGGCTAAAAAGAAGAATTCTCAAGCCTTATTTCATATTCAAATTGCTCTTGATAAGAGATTATTTCTTAGGATTGCAAGTGCAAAGTTAGTTGTAGAAGCGTAGAAGACTCTACAGGAAGCTTACCAAGGCAGTGACCAAGTCAAGCTTGTCAAGATGCAGATGTTGAAGAGAGACTTCAAAAATTTGAAGATGCTAGAAACTAAGAAAATAAGTGATTATTGTGTAAGGGTCAAGGATGTGGTTAATAAATTGGCCACTCTTGGAGAAATAATAAACAATGAGGTTGTAATCAAAAAGGTTTTGGATCTCTAACACCAAGATGGAATCATGTTGCTATAATCATTGGAGAAAGCAAGCATTTGTCTACCCTTCAGGTTGATCAACGAGTTGAATCTCTCATGTCTCATGAAGAAATATTGAGAGATTTATTTGGGAAAAGTGATAAGAAATTTTTTTCCTCCGAATTGCAAATTACAAATAATAAAGATGCAAGTAGTAGCACCACAAGCAACCAGGGCCAAGGAAGATCTCAAAATCAAAATTCTTCAAGAGGAAATAGAGGAAGAGGTGGTTCAAGAGGAAGAGGTAGAGGCAAATTTGATAAAACAAAATATCCATTGTTATCATTGTAACAAGTATGACCACTTTGAAAGAGAGTGTAGATTGAAAGAAGGTAATAATGATAAAAGTGTTCATTATCCTCAAGAGTATGATAAAGCTCGTCCAAATACTTTATTTTTTATCTTAAGACAAATCTGAAAATGTTTCTAAAGATGTTTGATATTTAGTTTCGGGATGTTCTAACCACATGTCAGGAAATGAGAAGCTTTTTTCTATAATGGATGAAAGTTTCTAATCCAAGATCAAGCTTGATGATGACAAAACATTAGAGGTTACTACAAAAGGAGCTATGGAAGTCCCTACTAAAGAAGGTATGAAAAGTGTTAAAGATATTTATTACACTCCAAAATTAAAGCATAATATATTGAGTGTTAATTTATTGTGTGAGAAAAATTATAAGGTGGTTTTCGAAAATCAATAATGCATAATTTATGGGGTGATCCCACAATACTGGTTTACAATTTTTGGCCAAACCGGACACTGAACTAATTTTTTCTAACTAAATCTTCACTTTTGGGCACCTAGAGCGGCTAAACCGTGAGGAATTTGAAGATGATACAAACTAGTGATTTGTGACATTTTGTCTGAGATTCTAAATATATTTTTTCAAAATTTTTGGAATAGCACTTCTTTTTCCATCTCCTTCGAAAACTAGTTTTTTTCAGTAAACACCATTTTTAAGGAGGACTCATTGTATAACACAACCTTTTTTCCATGAAGGATAAAATTCTATTTTTTTTCAAATTTAGATTTGTAATTATGATATCTAGTGCTTCCAATTGGTTTCATAGTGTTTTATTGAATATTTTTTCCTTAATCAAGTTTCGAAGTCAAACCAATTACAATTCAGAAATAGGCGAACTGTATAACACAACTTTTTTTTATATATCAAAATTCTAATTTTTTTTTCTTTGTTTTGGATTAAGGACTTCAATATCTAGTGCACTCATATTTTAAATTTTTTTTTTTTACAATCTTCTATTTTTTCATATGTGCAAAACAGAGAGCTTGATTTTCAGTGAAAAACCTACATTCACAAGAAATAAAAAATAAATATAATAATAAAATTAAATTTATTGAAAATTATACTTTTTGGGAAGCTTATAATAAGGACTACATACAAAAATAAATTTTAAATGAATTCATTTGATCCCCCAAAAGATAAATCAAAAGTGGTTTTTTATCAGCATTTTGATAGGTGTAAAGGAGACTTCGTTATAGATATGGTTTAAAACTAGCGGGGTTTTATCCAAAGGGGTTTGATTTAAAGTAGTTTGATCAAACCATCTTCAATTGAAATACTTTAAATAGAAATTTTTAAGGCTTAAATCATTATATTTTCTAAAAATATGTGATTTCAGCAAAAATCAGAATCTCCTAGAAATTGTAAACCAGCTTTGTAGGATCACCCTATGATAAGAATCAAGGCAGTAGGGTGGTTACAATTGTGCCTATGTCAAAGAATAGGATAATCCCACTGAATTTTGGAGAACATCGTAGCAATCTTGCTAATATGGCATATGAGGACAAAAGTTGGTTGTGTCATCTCAAGTATGGGCATTTGAATTTCTATTGTTTGAAGATTCTAACATCAAAATCATTAGTTTCTGGTTTTCCTAAGGTTGAAGAACATAAAAAATTTTGTGAAGGATGCACTAAAGGAAAACATGCAAGAGAGAAATTTTTAAAAGGCAATGCATGGATGGCCCATTACCCACTTTAGTTAGTTCATTCAGAAATTTGTGGTCCTATACAGACAAAGAGTTTGGGTAAGTCATCATATTTCATTACTTTTACTAATGATTACTCACAAAAATGTTGGGTTTATTTTTTGAAGACCAAGGATGAACCCTTTGAAACATTTAAGAGGATTAAAGACATTGTGGAAAATGAAAGTGGTTGCAAAATAAAATGTTTAAGGATTGATCATGGAGGATAATTTTGTTCAAGAGATTTTTAATTTTTTGTGATATGAATGACCTCAAAAGATAACTTACCATTGCCTACACACCTCAAAAAAATGGGGTAGATGAAAGAAAGAACCATGTAGTGGTGGAAATGGCAAGGAGCATGTTACAAACTAAGGGACTACCTAATTCTTTTTGAGGTGATGTAGTTACCACAGCAATATATATTCTCAATCGGAGTCCCACTAGTGCACTCGATATGATGACTCCATATGAAGCCTAGTATGGGAAAAAGCCTAATTTAAGCATTTCAAAGTTTTTGGGTGTTTAGCGTATGTTCATGTAGCTGACCAAAAGAGGTAAAAGTTAGATCCAAAAAGTGAATCATATTATTTTGTTGGATATAGTGAACAAAGAAAGGCTTACAGGTTGTATAATCCTCTCACTCATAGCTTTGTTATCTCTAGAGATGTGGTTTTTGATGAAGAGAGAGTTTATGGTCATCAAAAAGGCCGTGTTAAGATGTCAAAATCTATTTTGAATGGTGGTATTATTGATGATATTGATCATGAGCAGCCCACTAACATTTCAGTTCCAAGTGCTAAAAATCCACCAAGTAGCCTTTCATCTAGTTCTTCAATTCCAAGTGCAAGTCCAGCTTCAAGTCCAAGTTCTACACGAAAGGTAAGAAGATCGACATTTATTAAAGGAGTACAAATCAAGCACATGAAGAAAATCCAAGAGGTGAGATAGTAAATTTTGCTTTACTTTCCAAGGTTGATTTTGAACCATCATGTTTTGAAGATGCAAGTACTAATGAGGCTTGGGTGCAAGCAATGCAAGAAGAGATAGATTCCATTCACAAGAATGATATTTGGGAGTTTACAAAGCTTCTGCATGACAAGAAAAATATTTGTACTAAATGGGTCTACAAGACTAAGTACAATAGTGATTAGAGTGTTGAAAGACACAAGGTAAGATTGGTTTTCAAAGGTTTCACACAGAGGTATGGGATTGATTATGTAGAGACATTTGCACCAGTAGCGAGACAAGAGACTATCAGAATGATGATTTCACTAGCATCTCAAAGGAAATGGAGCATTCTGTAATGTCCCCTTCTCAAGCCTGATCTTTTCAGTGACCGTTGGCCTATTCCGGAGACCCGTAGGCTAGTCAGAAGGTAAAATTAGGGTTTCCTATTTTGAAGGATGTTCTTGCTCGGAGTTGGTTGTTTCAATGGCGGATTCTTTCTGGGTTTTCAGAAAGCTTCGCAATGATATGTTCTTCTTGGCATTCTGAGCATCTTCAGGAATTTACCATTTTTAGTAAATTCTATTTCTGGCAGTTTTCCAGTTGGGTTCAGCATGGTTGACTTCCTACTTCAGTTTGATCAGTTGGCTTGCTCATTTAGGGCTTCGGGGCACATTTGGAGAGATAAGTTGAGCTATTTAATTAAAGTCACGTTTTAATGTTATATTTTAATGTTGACCCCCTTGGCCTAGCTTCTTCACTTTAAGTCTTTTTAAAAGATGTTCTTTAAGGGTGGCGCTTCATTAAAGAAAATTAATTATATCTTTATTTATGAAGTTTAATCCAAGCTTAAGTGGACGCCATTTTCAAGGAAGAATTAAAATGATATTAAAAGACAAAATTTGCTTGGAAAAGTGGGACGCCACCTGTGGAGGAATTAGGGTTTGACTCAAAAGAGAAGGTTAGGGTTTCGAGAAGAGTCAATCAAAAATTATAAAAGGAAGCCTTTGGTCATGATTGAGATTATCTTTGGTCTACAGTATTGTTACTCTACCGGAATGGTATTGGATTGCTTCGAGGAATGAAGGCCTCCTAACTCGGGCATTGCTTCTTGCTTGCAACACAGCAACTAGTGATGAGATAGCGTAATTTGTGAGTTTTGCATTGGGTTTTGAGCATTGTATTCAGCTTGTGCATTGTTAGTTCAGTTTTTCATATTATAGGGTTTCCAGATATTGCATTTTAGCTACAGCAGATTGTTGTTTTTATTCGTAATTCAAAAAATACAAAATATTGCTTCTGGGTATTGTTTCTTTCTCTCTGTCTGTAAGGGGCGACCCTATCCTCAAAGTTATAGATTTTAATGTGAAGGCTGTGATTTTTAAAAGAAAATTGCCCCTCTTGCTGGGCCGTACTTTTCAGCTTGTCTTGGGATTCATGCATTATTAATAGTTGCATTTTAAGTCTGTTTTTGGGTACTAGCTTGAGCGCCATCATACTAGGAGTATTGTGCATCAGAGTTCATGCCATTTGAGTGAGTCATGAGAGAGATATGAGCATATGAGTAAATTCATAGGTTGCTGGTTTTAAATTTAAAGTTGCAGATTTGTAAAATCAGAAGTATTATTTCGGTCCTTGTGAGAGTTATTGATTTGGCATCTTAAAGCAAGTCAAGGAGAGTTCTTTATATGTTGTAATGCTAATCTTTCCAGTTCCTATACTCTTGGCAGGCGAATGAGCTTCATTTGTAAACTGACAGTAGTACTGGCAGTAATTCTCAATCTTGTTCAATTCTGATTTGTAATGCTCAACTCTACTTTCAGTATTTGTTAGTGTATTTACTTTATCTCCGCCCTATGGTAGCTACTTTCCCACTCCGGGTTAGAAAGGACATTCTGGGTGTTGAGTACTTTCAGCATTATAGTTATTTCTTTCAAACATTGTAATTTGTAATACTCCGCCATATGGTCGCCTCAATTCCATACTGGATTGGGTAGCACATACTTGGTGTCGAGTTCCCTTTCAGTATTTAGTGTAAAAGACCCTCTGACCATATGCTCGCCATCATCGGCACCATTCTTGGTTAGAGTTCTTGCATAAGCATTTTGATTAAGATCCTCTGACCAATGTTCACACCTTGCCCACATCGGGATCCTGGTGTACATTCTGGTTAGAGTTGCTTCAGCATCGTTTTGGTTTAGCTGCTAACCTTAACGGGTGCATTGGTTGTAATTTGTAATTTGAAAAAACGAAAAAAAATTGCCTCTAAATATTTCACATTCATCATATGGATGTGAAAATTGCCTTCTTGAATGGGTACTTAGAAGAAGAAATGCATGTGGAACAGCCACAAGGTTTTGAAGTGGAAGAAAAAGAAGATCAAGTGTACAAGTTGAAGAAGGTTTTGTATGGCCTCAATCAAGCACCATGAGCTTGGTATGTTAGGATTGATGGATATTATTAGGTGAATAACTTTCAAAGAAGTAAGAGTGAATGTACCCTTTACTATAAACAAGAAGGTAATGATATTCTTATTGTAAGTTTGTATGTTGATGATTTGTTGTATATGGGTAGTAGTTCTGAGATGAAGGATGATTTCAAAGTTGCTATGATGAATCAATTTGAGATGAAATATTTTCTAGGAATGGAGGTTTATCAAAGTGAGAATGAAAGTTTTATTTCTCAAGCAAAATATGCCAAAGATATGTTGAATAAATTTGATATAGTTGATTGTAAACCAGTCTCCACTCTAATTGCTCATGGAGTTATATTGTGTAAAGATGATGGTGCTAAAATAGTTAATGAGACAGTTTATAGGAGCACTGCTGGAAGTTTGATGGTTTTAATTCACACAAGAATTGATATTGCTTATTCATTTTCACTTTTTTCAAGGTACATGACAGAGCCATCTAAAATACATATGAAGGCATCCAAGAGAATTTTGAGGTATGTGAGAGGCACTCTAGATTTTGGTATTCATTACTACACTTCTAAAAGGTTCAATCTTGTTGATTTTAGTGATTCTAATTGGGGAGGTAGTTTTAATGACTGAAAGTCTATATCTGGTAATTGTTTTTCTTTAAGTTCTGGTTTGATTACTTGGAGCTCAAATAATCAAAGTATTGTCGCCCTTTCTTCTACAGAAGCAGATTATGTTGCAGTCACCTTAGCAGGTGCACAAGCATTATGGCTTAGAAAATTTCTTGAAGAAATTGGAGAGATACAAGTTCGGCTTCCAGTTATTTTTTGTGATAACATTAGTGCCATCAAATTGGCCAAGAATCAAGTCCATCACAGTAGAACAAAACATTTTGATTTAAAGTATCTTTTTATTTGAGATTTGGTGCAAAAGAAAGAAGTAAAATTGAAATACATCAACACTAAAGAACAGCTAGCAAATATCTTCACCAAGACAGTCGTAAAGGATCAATTTTTGACACTCCGGGATTAGATTGTGAACCCTCTCAGCATCAAGAGGGAGTATGTTGATAACTGATGCTGGATTTTTTAGTTTTACCATGGTATATCATGCAAGGATTTAGTTTAGATTACTTTCCTAGTGTTGCATGTGTCTTGGCTGCCATGTGCAATTATACAGTTAGTTAGATCTATAGTTTACTGCTATTTTTAGTTTTAATTTCTATTTACTTTCTTTGTTTTCAGTAGTCTTCTTGTTCTCCGAATAATGCATGCTTAGATTTTTCAAGTTTCTAGTTTGTTTTTTTTGGAAAGCTGTGATCTGTGCATCAAAACTGTTTTTATTTAATCTTCAATAATCTTTTTAATTGTTATACTGTCAATAATAATCCAGAAGAATTTTGGTTGCTGCTAAGCGATTTTTAGCACTGTTTATTTGCTGTTGTTATTTTACTTCTCTGCTGTTATCTTTTTAACCTGACGATTCAGGAATTAGGCTTGGTGTTAGATTCTACAATCTAACAAACAATCATATAGTCTAGCATTCCTATGTCTTTGGCACATAATTCCTTAATTTTTATAAGATCCCCATAAGCTTTGCTAGAAAGTTGCCAAATGGATACTGCATTATGTCAAAAGTACATTTACGTATGGAATTCACTATTTGTAAGGCAATGCTGCAGATTTCTATAGGGTATATGAATTCTGGATTGGCTGGTGACTTTGAGAATTGCGATTCCACTTTTCGGCTACAACTCTCTATCATGGTTCTGGTCCAATTTTTTTATTTTAGGAAGAAACAACAATCTATTAATTTATTATCTGTAAGGGCTGAATATCAGAGGATTGTTAGAGCAACGACCATCCAGCTTCAGCAGTTCTCATAGAGTTTTGCATTCTTTTCACATGGCCTTAAGTCATTTAGTGTGAGAATTAGAGTACTATACATATCCCTAGTGCAGTCCAATGTCAACAAACCAAACAGTCTTAAGTCATCCTGTGGGCGAATTAAAGTACTATACATATTTCTTGCAATCCAGTCCAACATTAATGAACCAAACATATTTACTACATGTGTAGTACATTTGGTGGTTGATCAAGGAGTAGATCATTGGTGCGTAGTTTCCTCTTACTTTAGAGGAAGCTGTAGACATCTTCACCCAAGTCCTCCAGAAGAAGCAATTATGTCCATCTACAGATATCTTAGGGTTCGAGAAGCTGTTTCTGTTAGCGTCAATTTCCCTCCGTAAACAATGGACGATCTTCATGCAATAAGCTAACTAACGCAAACAACAGTTAGTTTCTTTTCGTGCAATAAGCTAACTAAAGCAAACAGTAGTTAGTTTCTTTTTTCCGTCTCTTATCACCGAAATTTCAGTTCCAGCGGTAGTTCTTGTAACTATTTTTCATGCATTTTTACTATTAGAAAATATAGAATTCAATTCTGTTCTTTGCTCTGTTTTTATTCTGTGTTTTCAATCTGCAAGTTTTTCTTGCTTTTCCGACCAGATCTATAATTTATTTTGCAGGTTCAACTGCCATTTTAGATGGTATCAGAGCTTAAGGGAGCTAGGAAGAAGGAGAATAAACTTTTTTTTTAGGTACTGAAGATTAGAGCTGTTGAAAAGAATGGAATTTCCAACTTCTGTAAATCTCACACCATATAACTATTACGAGTGGAAGCTAAAGATTCTGCTTCAACTCAGAAATAGAGGCTTATATCGAATAGTCATGGCAACAGAGGTTGATCCGAATTCTGCAGTTGAAAATTCCAAATATTTCAACTGCATGGATGAGGCCTTCGGTCTCCTGTGCTTATCCATGTCTCCGGAATTGTTGCTTCATGTTGAAGCATGCAAAACTCCAAACGAGGTTTGGACTACATTAGAGACTCTTTTTGGGAAGCAAGACGAGATGCAAGGTCACATCCTTGACAATGGACTCTAACTTATTAGATCCGAGAAAATTTAAAAATATTCAAGACTTTTTCACAAAGTTCAAGGCCTTATTACTTCAGCTGAAAGGATGCGGAAACGATAAATCTCAGCAAGAAAGCAAATTATTTCTTGCTATTTTGTCAAAATTGGGTCCAGAATATGTTGTATTTGTCTCCACTTTTCATTGGTCATTTAAATTTTAGATACATGCAGCAACTTAGCAAATAGGGGATGGTGAGGCTTGCCTACCATAGAATTTTCCAATGGAATATGTGAAGGTTGTGCTCTTGGAAAGCATCCACAAGAAAATTTTCCAAAGGGGTATGCATTGAGAGCCTCTTCTCCTTTAGAGCTTGTTCATAGTGATCTTATGAGGCCATTTCCTGAACCTTCCATGAGCAAAGCCAAATATGTGCTAACATTCATTGATGATTGCACATGATACACATGGGTGTATTTTCTCAAATTCAAGTCTGAACTGTTTGAGCATCTCAAGATTTTCAAAGCTCATGCAAAGAAGTAGTCTGGGAAAATGATCAAGATCCTCCACATAGATAATTGGGGGCAGTATGTCAATTGTCAACAACGATGTACAGTATCTTTGTGGTGAAGAAGGAATACAATTGCAGAACAAAGTTCCTTACACTCCACAGTAGAATAGGGTAGCTGAGAGGAAGATACTATTTTTGAAAGAGATGGCCAATTGTATGTTGCATGCAAGGTCCCTTCCCTCCAAATTGTGGGCTGAAGCAATCAACTGTGCTTCATACGTACAAAATAGATCTCCTCACAAATTTGTGATAGGAAAAACACCTTTAGAAACATGGAGTGGCATGCAACCAAAAGCCACACATTTCCACATTTTTGGATCATCTATATGGGCCTATATTCTTGCAGACAAAAGGAAGGCTTTGGAGCCTCAAAGCAGAGAATGCATCTTCATTGAATATCCAAATGGCATAAAGGGTTACAGATTGCTAGATCTTTCAACATAAACACTCTTCATTGAGAGAAGTGTCTACTTTTAAGAAAGTTCCCCACATGCATCTCAGGATAAACATGCCACCACCTCGATGTTTCCTCCTCTTACAGATTTCAGAGATGATACATGCAATCATTCAGATTTGATTTCATATATTTCTAAATTTGATTCAGAGGAAGATGAGCATGCATGTGCCGATCCACACCCTAATCTCCTGTGAGAAATCAAAGAACAAAGAGCTTAAGAAAGATATAAGATGCCCCTCATGCACTCTCAGCTACTGAACCCATCATGCCATTGCATGCCTATGTGGCTCTAGCATTTGACCCTCAGACTTATGCAGAAGCTGTAGGGAATCCTCTTTGGGACGCTGCCATGGAGGAGTACAACTCGCTCATAGCAAACCAAACTTGGGACCTGGTTCTGCTTCCTTCCAATCACAAGTTTGTCAGATGTAAGTGGGTCTATAGGACAAAGAAAGCAGCAAATGGACATGTGAGTAGATACAAAGCAAGGTTAGTAGCCAAAGGCTTTCAACAAGTTCATGGCATTGATTATGATGAGACTTTTGCTCTAGTGGCAAAAATAGACTCCATTTGAATGGCTCTTGCCATTGCAACAGTAAGAAAGTGGAGGTTCACCACATGGATGTGAAGAATGCATTTCTTCACGATGATCTCAAGGAAGAAATATACATGGGGCAACTGCAAGGGTATGTACAAAATTCATCTTTAGTATGCAGACTCAAGAAGTCACTCTATGGCCTTAAGCATGCACCTAGAGATTGGTATGCTAAAATGGACTCTTATCTACTATCTCAAATTTCATGCGATGCAAATCTGATCCAAATGTTTATATCATGAGAACAACTGACTCTTTGTTGATCATAGTGCTCTATGTAGATGATCTAATAACAAGTATTTTAGCCACAACCATTGCTGCAATTAAATCTTCTTTGCATGATAGATTTTCCATGACATACATGGGTCTCCTACACTTTTACCTTGGACTTGAAACAAGCCAGAATGAATCAGGAATCAACATTGCTCAATCCAAGTATGTGAGAGATCTTCTAGTTCGGTTTTGCATGACTGAGTGCAAGCCAACAACCACACCTTTCTTATCGAGGGTAAAGCTTGAAGATGGCAAAGATACACCATTGGTTGATTGCACATAATTTCGTCAGCTTGTGGAGTCTTCTTTATCTCACTCACTCTCATCCAAATCTCTCATATGCAGGTGGGGTTGTTTTCAAATACATGCAGGAACCACATGAGCTACATTGGAAGGCTGCCAAGCGTATACTTCAATATGTCCAAGGAACCATTCGTTATGGGATTCATTATTTGGCAGGTTGTATTTTGGATCTCATTGGCTACACTGATTCTGATTGGACTGGTGATAACATTGATCGCAAGTCCACTTCAGGATATGTTCTTAGTTTGGGATCAGGCCCCATTTGTTGGTCAAGCAAGAAGTAATCTGCCCTTGCTTTATCATCAACAAAGGCTGAATATAGAGGTGCAGTCAACATTAGCATTCAAACCATTTGGTTGCAAAGCTTCCTAATTGAGCTCAATATCCTCTTTCATCATTTGACTGTCATTTGGTGTGACAGTCAGAATACACTGACGCTTTGTAGAGATCCCATACAACGGCAGCGGACCAAACAAATCAAAATCCACATACACTTCATCCGTGAATTGATACATGATGGAGTCATCGACTTGCAATACTATACCACTTCTGAACAGATTGCTGACATATTCACGAAGACATTCACTGAGCAGAAGTTTAACTTTTTGCAAAACGACCTTGGGGTGAAGAACACTGCAACACAGTAGCTACCATGCACAGTTAGTGTATATTTTTTGAGGGGGGGTTTTTGTTCCCTCAATGTTTCCCCTCTTTCCTCTTTTTTGTCTCCTTAGTTAGACTTAAGGGGGGGTGTTAGCATCAATTTCCCTCCGTAAACAACGGACAATCTTCATTTAATAAGCTAACTAAAGCAAACAACAGTTAGTTTATTTTCATGCAATAAGCTAACTAAAGCAAACAGCTGTCAATTTCTTTTCTCCGCCTCTTATCACTGCAATCTGAGTTCCTGCGATAGTTCTTGTAACTATTTTTCATGCATTTTTACTATTCAGAAAATATAAAATTCAATTCTGTTCTTTGCTCTGTTTTTTTTTTTTCACTATTTTCAATCTGCAAGTTTTTCTTGCTTTTCCAGCCAGATCTGTAATTTATTTTGCAGGTTCAGCTGCAACTTTACAGTTTCTTTGTGAGTTGTTCAGTCCTCCCTCTCTTTTCTTTTAGGAGCTATCTCTTTCTTTGCAGGGATCTTTTTTTAATATAGGTACTTAACTTGGCTCTATCTTTCTTGAATCCATTTTACTCGTTTAAATTGTGCTTAATGGAAGTGCTTGTGTACTTGTAAGTATCAATTTACTACATCTCAGATTAAGATAATTTTAGGTTTTATTATGCGTTCTTTTTGGAGCGTAGGGTGTCGCCTAATTTCTTAGATGTTATACTCTTTTGAAGAGTGAAGTGTCACCTTATTCCTTACAAATTGTTCCTTTGGATAGTGAAGTGGCGTCCCATTCTTTAAAATATTTATTTAGAGAGCGATATATCATCTCATTCCTTAGGATTTACTACTCTATCTCATCTAAATAATTTCTAGATATGCATTTTCATCGGCTTTATACATTTTGAATGGCTGAGTTTTGATTTCAAATCTATATTAATTAGATATGAGCTACTCAAATTTATATAAGCATTTTCAAATCCTTTATTTCCTAATCATTTACTTGTAACTTCAGATTTTTTTTGCTTAGAGATAGTCCATATTGTTGAGTGTGAAGTGCAAGAGTCAGGGACTGTTACTATTCTTTGCTGCCGCCTCAATTTTTTCGATTGTCTCTTCAAATTTTGGAAACTTTTGAAATGTCTTTTGGATAATGTAATGTATATGTAATTGTAAGTTGATGTAATCAAGACATCATTATAAAAACAGAGATTGTCTTGCTTTTCTTATATTGTCATGCTTCCCAAATTGAGACATCAAGATAACAAGATACATATAAAAATATTAACCATTTAATAATTATAATTGTGAGAGACAATATTATAGTTATAATTATTAAACTATAAATATTATATAAAGGAAGAAATATTTAATATCCACAAATTAAAGATACTTAAAAAAAAATTGAATAATATTAATTTATTATTACCTAAACCTAAAACATAAAATACTATTATAATTATCAAATATAAAATTGTAAATATTAATAATGACAATTTTGGATAAAGAGACACATAATATTTTAATATAAAATATTTATAGACCTCAATAATATCAAGTTCCTTTATGCATAAAGATACGGCAGAGATAAATATGATACTAATTTCCTTAATGCCTTTGACTCTTAATATTATCGCAACTTCCACCCGTTCATCATTTTGTCCCCTTTGTGGGCCGGCATGAATCAATCTCCTTGGGCCACGATACCGTAAGCTGCAAACTATGGATAAAGATGATGGAAGCGGCAAAAAGAAGACTTCCAACTCCTCCATCCTATCTCTCAACGTGCAAGATTATACAGTGACTAATACATTATCTTTGACAGACAAACTTCAAATAGAATGGCAGCTTCTTTATCCTCAAACATTGACCTCATCGGGAAGATCCCTCTATTCAAAGACATTATAAAGAGCCAGGAATAATTATAATATTATGTTAATGTTTAATAAGCGCCCTTCATAAGGCAGCGATGAGAGAAGTATGAAAGGATGCAATAAGAATTAACTATCGCTCAAATAAAAAAGACGTCTCTCTTCGAAGAGGCTTACCCTCCACTCCAGCGATAAGGTATAAAGGAGGAATGAGATGAAGAACCAAAGCATCGAACCATCATCAGAGAGTTATACAGAGATACATATTTTGAGTGACAGAGAGTTGTGAGAATTCAGTCACCATATCAAAGGCAGTGCATAGGCACGAGCAGAAACAGTGTCCAGGATGTACAAGTCACACAAGTACTAGGAAGAGCAATCAGAAGTTGAAGTTCACTCCTATAGTAAACCGCCAGTTACAAAAGACCCATTAGATACAGCAATCTCAATAAACAGAGGGTCAATAGAGATGTTCAATTATAAATAGCCTGAGGGTGTGACGCAGCGATTGTATCAACTTTATATAAATACATGTACCACCAGACCTCACACAGATTGAAACATATATATACCACTTCATAACCTTTTTCCCTTGAGGTTGTAATTCGCATCAGATAGAAAAACTATACTACTGTCTAGTAGAGTGTTTCATATTCAGGAAGACTTAATATTCGAGCCCCGTCGGAAGTTATCACGCCATAATTGTCTCCTTAAACTGCAAGGTTAGAAGAACTCCAAAGAAGGGGGATATTACAATGTCATAACAGCAGTGCATAAACTCATTAAATTAGATCATAAACAACCTATGTTTGATGCTATCATTCATGACTTAAAGCCAAGATTCATCTTAATTGAAGTATTTAAGTGGTAAAGTACGTTAAGCTTGTGAATCTAGAGCAAGATTTATTAGAAAAAGAGTAATTAATCACCGCTGGGTTGGAATCTTTTTGTCTTTTCTGGAGAGTTCTCAAACGCCTACAATCTGATCTTCTCCACCGCCTAAGCAACCAGCTTCTTCACTGTTTATAGTCTAAGTTTATTTTAATTTAGTCTTGCCATGTACTCCAAGTTTGTAAACTACCTCTTTTTGTTTATATATACAAAGGCTATTGTAATATCAGATCAATCAATAACAAAGACATATTTTGCATGCTCTAGCATATTGTTTTCTTATTTGCTCTGTTTTCCCCTATTTTGTTGCTTTTTAGTCTCTGTTTCTTCTACAAATTGGTATCAGAGCCTGGTTATCTATTCTCTTTTGATTCAACTCTAATTGCTATCAATGGCTTCTTCTTCTGGTGCTACTCTATCTAGTCTGCAGACTCCTTCATTTACTGGCAAGAATTATGAATATTGGTCATTGACCATGAAAGCCCTATTTAGATCACAGGATGTATGGGAAATTGTGGAGAATGGATATATAGAACCCCCAGATGCTGCAGCATTCAATGCACTCTCACAAGCTGAGAAAGACACTTTGAAGGAGAAAAGGAAGAAAGATGGAAAAGCACTCTTCTACATTCATCAGGCGATGCATGAAAGCATACTCCCAAGAGTAGCTGCAGCAAAGCAAGCAAAGGAGGCATGGGACACCTTGTAGGTGGCTTACCAAGGTATGGACAAGGTTAAAACTACAAAATTACAATTGCTCAGAAGAGAGTTTGAAAACTTATTAATGAAAGAGTCAGATTCTATAGAATCCTTTTTCAACCATGTTGTTGGTTTGGTCAATCAAATGAAATCCCATGGAGAGGTTGTTGAAGATAGGAAGGTTGTTGAAAAAGTACTTAGAAGCCTCCCTTCAAAATTTGATCCTCTTGTTGTGACCTTAGAGTAAACAAAAGACATGAGTCAATTTAGTGTTGATGAATTGCATGCCTCATTGATAAATCATGAATATAGGTTCAATAGGTCACATATCTCTTTGGAAAATGTATTTTCATCTCAAGCTTTTATAAGCCGTGGTAGAGGAAGGCATAAGTTCAGTTCTAGAAGGAGTTCCACTAGAGGAGGACGCAACAGCAGTCCTGCAAATATTGCTGGAAGAGTTCAAACTCAGAATTTTAGCCACTCAAGTGGTCATAGATTTGAGAAATCTAATATTCAATGTCACTACTGTAAGAAACTTGGGCATTATGCAAATGAGTGTAGGAAGAGACAATATGATCAGAATAATCTAAAACAAAATCAAAGTCAAAATCAGTCTGGGAGTACACCAACAAGTTCTATGTTCATGGCAAGTACTAGGATGGCTAAAGCAGTTCCTACTTGTTCCCCTAATGAATGTAACATTGTTCAAGAAAGTCCCTGTGATATTTGGTATTTGGATTTAGGGTGTAGTAATCATATGACTGGAAATGTGGATTTATTTTCTAGTTTGGATGAGTCAGTGCAAACTGAGGTTACTCTTGGGAACAAGAACAAAGTGACTATATTAGGCAAAGGTACAGTCGATATTTTAACTAACAAGGGGGAGCAGAAGGTTATTCATGATGTGTATTATGTTGATGGTTTGAAACATAATTTGATGAGTATTGGTCAATTGATCCAGAAGGGTTATAGAGTTTACATGGAGAATACAGAGACTGTGATTTTTGATATATTGCCTAGCAACCAGCAGATTGCAAGAGTGCAAATGACAAGTAATAGAATGTTTCCATTGAGAATTAAACCTGATTTGAAGGACAAAACAACTCAAGTTGTTTGTAAATCAAATGATACACAATCTGAAACTATGTTTAAGGAAGAACATTCAGATTTAAAAGCTAGCACATAGTCCAAAGATTTGGCACAATTTGAAACAGCAATACAAACAAGCACTGGATTTGTTCAATCTAGCTCCAAACAACAAGACAATATAGTAGAAATGCAATCTGCATTTCAATCAGTTGTCAAAGATGAATCATGGCTTTGGCATTTCAGATTTGGGCATTTAAATTTTGGTGGATTAAATTTGTTGCATAGGAAAAACATGGTGAAAGGTTTTCCTTTGATACAAAAACCAGAGAGAATATGTGAAGGATGTATATTGGGAAAGCAGCACAGAGAATCTTTCCCTGTTGGTAAATCAATTAGAGCAAGAGCACCTCTAGAAATTGTGCACTCAGATTTATGTGGTCAAATGCAAACACCATCCATTGGAGGTTGCTCATATTTTTTGACATTCATTGATGATTTCACAAGAAAAACTTGGGTTTATTTTCTTAGACACAACAAGTCTGATACATTTTCTTACTTTCAGCAGTTTAAAGCTCTTGTGGAAAAGCAAAGCGGTTTCTATATTAAATTTTTAAGAACAGATAGAGGAGGTGAATACATTTCTAATGAATTTTTGAATTTCTGTAAGAAGCATGGTATTCATAAACAATTTACAGCCAGTTACACACCACAACAAAATGGTGTGGCTGAGAGGAAAAACCGAACCATAATGGAGATGGCCCGAAGCATGATGATAGCAAAGCATCTACCAAAAGAGTATTGGGATGAGGCAGTAGCAAATGCTGTTTATATAATAAACAGATATCCAACGAAATGTGTAAAAAAAAGAATTCCTCAAGAGGCATGGACCGGCATGAAACACAGTGTTTCTCATTTTAAAGTATTTGGTTGTGTGGCATATGCTCATGTACCTGATGAGCTAAGAAAGAAGTTGGACAATAAAAGTGAAAAGTGCATTTTTGTTGGTTATTCAGAGGATACAAAAGCATACAAGTTGTTTAATCCAATTACAAAGAAAATCATAATCAGCAGAGATGTTCAATTTGTGGAAGAAGAAGTATGGGATGGAAGTATAGATAAGACTGTGAACATAGTTTCAGCTGCCTCACATGATGATATTTTGCACCTCAAGGTACAACTTATACAATTCCTCCCACGCTTACACAAATATCACAAGTTGTAGCCCAAGCTACACCTTCATCTACAACAAGGAGATCTTCAAGGGTGTAGCAGACACCACAACAAACTCCGGCAACTCCTTCAGTTGGAATACTTGGAGCAAGTCCATCAAACTTGGCAAACAGCAGTGCTTCTTTAGATCCAACTTTGACAAGCATGCTACCATACAAAACAAGGAGTTTAAGTGAGTTATATAATGTTGATATAGCTAATTCATTATTTTCTTTACTTTCTCAAGTTGCTAATCCATTATCATTTGAAGAAGCTGTAAAAGAAGAAACATGGGCTCAAGCCATGGATGAAGAAATTAATGCTATTGAAAAGAATCACACATGGGAGTTAGTGGATTTTCCTAAAGGAAAAGATGTTATTAGTGTGAAATGGATTTACAAAACCAAACATAGTGCTAGTGGAAAAGTGCAGAAGCATAAGGCAAGGTTAGTAGCTAGAGGTTTCACACAACAACCAGGAGTTGATTACAAAGAAACTTTTGCTCTTGTTGCACAAATGGATATAATAAGGATAGTGTTAGCCATTGCAGCACAAAATAGATGGCCTACTTATCAAATGGATGTAATGTCTGCATTTTTAAATGGATTCCTTGAAGAGGAAGTATATGTGAAACAACCACAAGGATATGAAATCCCGGGTCATGAAGGCAAGGTGTAGAGGTTGAAGAAAGCGTTGTATGGACTTAAACAAGCTCCTAGAGCTTGGTATAGTCGGATTGACTCTTATATGATTCAGAATGGATTTCAAAGAAGCAGCAGTGAGCCTACCTTGTATATCAAAATCAATGAGCAAGGTAAAATTTTAATTGTGAGTTTATATGTGGATGATTTGATATTCACTGGTAATCTTTCTATAGATTCTTTTAAGACAGCAATGAAAAGTGAATTTGAAATGACGGATTTGGGGCTTATGAAATATTTCTTGGGCATCCAAGTCCATCAATCTAATGCTGGAATTTTTATTTCAAAATCTAAATATGCTAGTGAAGTCTTCGAAAGATTTAATATGTTGAATTGTAAGGCAGCCCCAACACTAGTTATGACAAATTTGAAGTTAAGCCAAGAGGATGATGGATCAAGTGTTGATCCTACACTGTTTAAAAGGTTAGTTGGGAGTCTAATGTATTTGACGGCCACCAGACCTGATATTATGTGCGGTGTAGGTCTGATTTCAAGATTTATGGAGTCTCCAAAGGACTCTCATTGGTAGGCTGGTAAAAGAATTCTGAGATATGTTAGTGGCACAAAGAATTTTGGAATTATGTATTCTACTTCAGATGAATTCAAGCTAATTGGATACACATACAGTGATTTTGCTGGCAGCGTTGATGACAGAAAAAAGCACCTCAGGTTACGCATTCTATTTTGGTACAGGTGTTGTATCATGGGCATCAAAAAAAGCAGCCCATTGTTACTCTTTCTTCAGCTGAAGCTGAATATGTAGCAGTAACAAATGCAGCATACCAAGCTGTATGGATGAGACGGATGTTGAGTGATTTGATGCATCCTCAACAAGAAGCGACTCATATTTTCTATGACAACACTTTAGCCATTGCTTTATCAAAAAATCATGTTTTTCATAAAAGAAGCAAACACATAGACACCCGTTACCATTTTATCAGGGAATTGGTAAACAAAAAAGAAATTTGTTTGGAATATTGCAGATCACAAGATCAGTTTGCTGACATATTGACAAAGCCATTGGCAAAAGAAACATTTTAGTATTTGCGGAGCTGTCTAGGAATTTTTGATCATTACAACACAGGAGAAGTTTGATGAATTTTTTTTAATATCCCTAGCGGTTCATAATTAAGGGGGAGTATTAGAAAAAGAGTAATTAATCACCACTGGTTGGAATCTTTTTTTCTTTTCTGGAGAGTTCTCAACTGCCTACAATCTGATCTTCTCCACCGCTTAAGCAACCAGCTTCTTCACCGTTTATAGTCTAAGTTTATTTTAATTTATTCTTGCCGTGTACTCCAAGTTTGTAAACCGCCTCTTTTTGTTTATATATATAGAGGCTATTGTAATATCAGATCAATCAATAACAAAGACATTTTGCATGTTGTAGCATATTGTTTTCTTATTTGCTCTGTTTTCCCCTGTTTTGTTGCTTTTTAGTCTCTGTTTCTTCTACAAGATTTAGGTTTGTCCCAAAAGGGGACATTACAGATATAGCCATTAAACAATGAACCACATAATTATAATGTTGTGTGTTTGTTTTCTATGCAACAATTATTTGTTTAAATTATGTATTTGTATTTCTTTATCTATTCTTAACTCTCAACAATTAATATCAGAGTCAAGGAGAAGTTGCGGAGAAATTGAGTAGAGGAAGAAGCAGATAAGTGGAGAATCGAAAAATTCTCTGGTCAGAATTTTGGGATATGAAAGCTACAATTACGAGCTCTCCTAATCCAAAAGGATATCTCAATTGCGCTAGAGGGAAAGTCGAAGAATCTCAAAAAAAAAGTTTGATGAGGATTGCGATATTTTGGACAAGAAGGTTGCAGCAACTGTTATCCTTTCCCTATCCAACAATATCTTATTTAATGTATCAACGAAGAAGACAACAAAGGATATATGGGATCGGTTGTGTGACATGTATGAGAGGGTCTCTTTAACTAATAGGGTTTTTTTGATGAAAAAAATGTTTAATTTGAAAATAAAGGTAGTAGGGTTTCCAACCACCTGAATGAATTTAATACCTTGATCAATCAATTGATTTATATTGATATTAATTTTGAAGAACAAATCAGAGCCATCTTGCTTTTGTGCTCTCTTCTTGGTATTTGGGAAGGAGTGGTTATGACAATTAGTAACTTGGTATCTAGAAGAAAAGGATTCAATAACAAGGTGTGTTAAAATTTGATTATGTTGTTGCAACTCTTACCAATCAAGATATGAGAATCTAAAACATTACCTAACCCATAGAGGCTTTGTTATTCACCAATAGGGGCAGATCACAAGAAAAAGCAAGGCATAAACATAGAGGAAGATCGAAGTCAAGAGGCAAAGATAGTGGTTGCTAGTATTGTAGCTAGCAAGGTCACATCAAAAAGAATTTTTGGTCATTTAAGAAGGCTGATAATCAGCCAAAAAAGAAGTAAATACTATATGAAGAGGATGCAGGTGCTCTTGTTTTTTCCATTGGTGAAGCTGCAACAAGTGTGTGGGTGTTAGATTCCAGAGCTTCTTTTCGTGCTACATCATGCCAAGAGTTTTTTAAAACCTATCAAGAAGGCAACTTTGGTAAGGTTTATCTTGGCGATGATGAACCTTGTAATATTGTCGGTAAAGGAGATGTCTTATTGAAATTAAAAAATGGAAATAGTTGGCTTCTATGGGATGTTAAACATGTTCCACTACTCAAAAAGTATTTTATTTTTGCAGCACAACGAGATGCTCAAGGTTGTAGTATCACTTTAAATCAAGCACATGGAAGGTGACAAAGGGAGCCTTGGTGATTGCTAGAGGCAATAAATCAGGAACTTTGTATGTGTTAGAGAGTCACGTTGAAGTGGGAGCTACAATGTCAGTTGCGGATAGCGATACAAAAGTTTGACACAAGAAGCTCAAACATATGAGAAAAAAGGACCTTGAGATTTTGCATAAAAGAATTCAACTTCTAGGACTAAAATTAGTTGATTTAGGGTTGTGTGAGCATTGTATCTATAGAAAATAAAGAAAGATTAACTTCTCTACCAAAGGACATGATAAGAAGACAAGACAATTAGAGCTCATGCACTCAAATGTCTTTGGTCCCACAGAGGTAACTTCTATTGGTGGATCAAAATTTTCTCACTTTTTGGGATGATTGCACTAGAAAAGATTGGGTTTATATGCTAAAAATAAAATATGAAGTGTTTAGTATATTCAAAATATTTAAAGCACTTGTAGAAAATTAGATTGGCAATAAAATTAAATGCTTGAAAACGGATAATGGTGGTAAGTTTTGCTCCATAGGATTTTATCATTTTTGTGCAGATAATGGTATTTAGTGAATCAAAGTTGTTCCTTTCACTCCTCAAGAAAATGGTGCAACAGAGAGGTTCAATAAAACAATTTCAGAGAGGGCTCCTAGTATGCTCTCCAATGCTAGTTTGGGAAAATACTTTTGGGTAGAGGTTGTTAATACAACTATCTATTTGATTAACCACAGTCCATCTTCTCAATTGGATTTTGAAATTCAAGAGGAAAAGTGGTAGGGAAGGAGAGTTTCATATGGTCATCTATGAGTATTCACGTGTGAATCCTTCATTCATATTCCATAGGAAAAACGAATGAAACTCAAAGTTAAGTCTAAGAGATGCATCTTCATTGGATATGGAGATGAGATAAATGTATATAGGTTGTGGGATCCACTTGCTAAGCAGGTCAAACATAGAAGATATATATTTTTTAATGAAAAGGTAATGCCTAGCTTGTCTAAACAAGGGATGCCTACAAAAGAATATGTTCCATTGGATGATATCAAAAATAAAGTTGTTGCATTTAAACCACAACAACATACTCAAGTGCAACCACAACAACGCATATAATAGCATACATTGAAGTCATACCACACACATGAGCCATTCAATTCATCATAGTCGGCATTTCACACTTCTTCCACCTCTACACTATGGTCCTCAGACTCCACATAGGTTGTGGGAATCATGTTATAGAAATTTCCACACAGCAATAATCTCCAAATCTACCGCACAATATATAAAATGAGTTTGTACACAACAATAATGAAAGGCTTATGATTTTATAGGAGTCAATTCCTCAATTGAGGTCTAGTAGGGAGTATAGATCCTCATCAAAATATGATGATTTTATTCATCATTTGTTAATTTCTGATCAATTGAGCCCACTACTTTTAAAGAAGCTTGTATTGCAAACTTTGGATGGATGTAATGAGAGAGGAGATGAGATCACTAATAACATGTAACACTTGGGACTTAGTGACTCTTCTTCCAAATCATAAAGCTTTGAAAAATAGGTGGGTATACAAGTTGAAAGAAGATGGTGGCAAGCAACGATACAAGGCCAAATTGATGATGAAAGGAAATGATCAGCAGAAGGGTGTTGATTTCATAGAAATTATTTCACCTGTAGTAAAAATGACTACTATTTGGGCAATGTTGAGTTGGAGTAGTTTGATGTCAAGATTGCATTTGTACATGGTTATCTAGAAGAAGAGTTATTTATGCAACAATAAAAAGGTTTTGAGAAAGACGAACATGAGAATCTAGTTTGCAGATTGAAACAAAGCTTGTATGGGCTAAAATAAGATCCATGACAATGGTACCCCAAGTTTGATTCCTTTATAGATGAACATAATTTCTCCAAGTGTGAATATAATCTATGTTTATTACAAGGTTTTGGGGGATGGTGAATTTGTCTTGATGTTGCTATATGTTGATGATATACTAGTGACTAGAACTAGCATGGTTGTTGTTAGCAACTTGAAACAATAGTTAACTAA
This sequence comes from Sequoia sempervirens, assembly GCA_007258455.2. NCBI lineage: Eukaryota > Viridiplantae > Streptophyta > Pinopsida > Cupressales > Cupressaceae > Sequoia > Sequoia sempervirens. The sequence goes on along the minus strand of VDFB02184422.1, from coordinate 26,713 downwards.
CAAATTTTTTATAATAGTGACTAGAACTAGCATGGCTATTGTTAGCAACTTGAAGCAATAGTTAGCTAACAATTTTTTTATGAAGGATCTAGGGAATGCTAAGAATTTTTTTGAAATGTCTATCATCAGAGATAGGCAAAAAAGAGAGTTGAAGTTGTCACAAGGGAAATATGCTGACACGGTCTTAGATAGATTTGGCATGAAGAATGCTAAGCTTGTTTGTACACCTCTTGCTGATCACTTCAATCTTTTAGCTAAGATGTGTCCTAAGACGCAAGAAGAAAAAGAGCTTATGGAACAAGTGCCTTATTCCTCTACTGTTGGGAGTCTCATATATGCAATAGTCTGCACAAGACCCGACATTGCTCATGTAGTGGGTGTAGGGTCATATCAATTTTGGCTTGTCGGGATTTTCTTTTGTTGGACAAAATAATAAAATTAATGACGGACATGGGACATTTAATATTAAGTGTTTGTTTATTTGGATCATGATGTGTTAATAAATGTGGAGTATTGTTAATGTGAAAGAAAGATTGTAATAAAGACTTTATTAATTATAAAATAAAATTTTGGTTGTTAGAGATAACAGTTCGGTAACACACATAATTGGCTGGGAAGAATGGTATAGTTCCTGTTTTTTTCTGTTTTGGGGTATTATGGTTATTATTATGATCTTTATTCAAGAAATGGGAGTTAGTTATCTGGGTGGAGTAGCGACAATAGTTTTTTCAGGAAAAGGATTTGAAATCAAGAATGGAGAGCAATTTGAGTAGAAAGTCAGGAAAAGGATTTGAGATCAAGAACAGAGGTAAAAATGTATTGTGATTTATGTTAATGTTCTTTTTGAATTAATTCTGAAATGATATCAAATTCTAGATATTATGATAGTTGATTCTCGCTCTGTGTGAGCCTATGGTCAAAATTGTTGGGAAAAGAAACCCAACTATAGTGGGCAAAGAATGAAAACATGCACAACTCAAAGGAGACAAACACAAGGAGACAAAAATATTTATATATTCGATTTTCTATTTCATCAAAAGGATTACATTCAAAAATTTACTGACAAAAAACTCAGAGCAAAAGCTCTGTACATGCTTCATACAAAAAACTGTGCTAGTTCTGGCGCATCTTCCTCCTGTGTGTTGCTGCGTACTGGAAACATTCCGGAGCACTGGAGCACTGTCAATGTCCTCTGCTACTACAGGCTCTCCTAAACTTCTACTTTTGTAGTTCTACTGAACATTCCCTTGTTTGCTACTGCAAAGACTTTTTGTCTCTATCTCCTTCTCTTAATACAGAATACAACATTCTATTCATCTTTTGTCTTTTGTTTCCTTTCCAAAATCTGGCGCCCAATTCAAATTCAACCACCACAATTAATTTGCTGCCAAATATTAACTGGCCAGAATGGTGGTCAGACACGGCAAGGGGGAAAACTGCCCAAATTTGATTTTATTTGTTGGTGCATTAAATGCACTTGCTCGTTGCAGCTTAGGATTATGAATTACAACACTCCCCTTAATCTTGAGCCATTCTGCTCTGTTGCCATTTAAATTAGCACCTCTGGAGTGCTGATTGTAAACGTTCAGCTATTTCAAATGTTTTGCAACACTTCTTCGTTATTTTAAGAGAAGTCCCTCTCTGCTGGGAGCAATGCGTAAGGAAGGGAAATGTAAACTAAAGTTCCTATCTTTTTATGCTTCAGCGGTAGGACACAAGGGTGCACAAACACAATGCGCCGTAGCTAAGCTTTTTCTCTAGTTTCTGCAGATCTTAACTACGACTATTCTATCTTCTATCTATCCAATACCTTCAAGGTAAATAGAGCATGAGGGTAAAGGAGCGAGAATGGGTTGGTTGGATCACCTGAATTCTCCGTCTCCTGAGAATATGACCGAGGCTCTGAACTCTCGGGTATACACCGGGATAAGGTTGGTACAAGCAAACACTCTTTACGGTAAACTAGATCTGAGACCTGCCAAGGAGGAGGGCTCCTATCCGAGGTATGGGCCAGGAAATAGTTTACGAGAAACAACAAATTACGATACCTGTAATGTCCCCTTCTCGATCCTGATCTTTCCAGTGACCATTGGCTTTTTTCTGGAAACCCGAAGGCTAGTCGGAAGGTAAAATTAGGGTTTCCTATTTTTAAGGATGTCTTTGCTCGGAGTTGGTGGATTCAATGGCGGATTCTTTCTGGGTTTTCAGAGAGCTTCACAGTGGTATGTTCATTTCGGCATTCTAAGCATTTTCAGGAATTTACTATTTTTAGTAAATTCTATTTCTGGCAGTTTTACAGTTGAGTTTAGCGTGGTTGACTTCCTACTCCAGTTTGGTCAGTTGACTTGCTCATTAATGGCTTCAGGGCACATTTGGAGAGATAAGTGAGTTATTTAATTAAAAAGGTCACGTTTAATGTTATATTTTAACGTTGACCCCCTTGGCCTAGTCTATTGACTTTATGTTGTTTTGAAAAGTGGTCTTCTTGAGGGTGGCGCCTTCATTGAAGATTATTTTATATTTTATCCAAAGTCAAATCAAGATATAAAGTGGACGCATTTATTAAAGTATTGAATTTATTTTAAAAGTGAATATTGAACTTGAAGGAAAAGGACGCCATCTTTGAGGAGATTAGGGTTTTTGACTTTGAGAGGAGTTTAGGGTTTCAAGAAGTCAACCAGAAATTATAAAAGGAAGACTTGGATCATCATTTGGGCATCTTTTATCTATAGGAATGTTATGCTGCCGGATTGGCTTTGGGATTGCTTCGAGGAATGAAGGCCTCCTAGCTCGGGCATCGCTTCTTGCTTGCAATACAGCGACTAGTGGTGATTTAGTCTAGTTCGTGTGTTTGCTTTGAGATTAGTGCATTGTAATCAGCTTGTAGCTTCCTTGTTTCAGTTTTGCATATTAGAGTTTTTCATGAAATTGCATTATTTGCTATAGCAGATTCATGTTTTATTCATAAGTCAAGAAAACAACAAAATATTGTTCTGGGTGTTACTCCATCTTCATTGCTAGGTCTAGGCGCCATCATCTTCTAATTTGCAGATTTTTTAGAGAAGCCATTAATTTATAAGAGCAGATCGCCCTTCCTTGAGGGCCGTACCATCTGCTGCTTGCATTGAAACCCGTGAATAAATAATTTAAGGTTGTTTGATCTATTTTCAGTGTCTTAGTATAGGCGCCTTCATTCTTAGGGAATATTGCATTTAGTTTCAAGTCAATCCGTTGAGTTATGGAAGAGTTATGAACATCTGAGTGCTTTCTTAGACTGCTGGTTATTCATTTAAAATTGCAGATTTGTAAAGAAAACCAGAATTGTTATTTGATCATTGAAAGGTTCACTGTTTGGCACTCCTAACTAAGCTAAGGAGAGTTCTTTATGCTCTATGTGAGAGTTATGAACAATTGAGGGATTTCATAGGCTGCTGATTATTCATATAAAGTGCAGATTTGTGACAAAAATTAGAATTAGGCTCTTGATCATTGAGAGTGTTATGGTCTTGGCACTTCTATCCAAGATAAGGAAAGTTCTTTATGATGTAATGCTAATCTCTCAAACTCCTAAGCTATTGGCAGGCAGATGATTCTTATTTTTGTAAACTGACAGTAGTACTGGCAGTAAATTTCAGTCTTGTTCAAATCTGGTTGTAATGCTCAATTTCATTTGAAGTTATTGTAATAATTACATCTCCGCCCTATGGTAGCTACTTTCCCACTCTGGGTTAGCAAGCACATTCTGGGTGTTGAGTATTTTCAGCTTTCAGCATTTCTTTTCGAGTATTGTACTTTGTAACACTCTGCCATATGGTTGCCCCTCACTCCATTCTGGATTGGGTAGCACATACTTGGTGTCGAGTTCCCTTTCAGCAAGTAGAGTAGAAGATCCTCTGACCATATGCTTGCCATCATCGACGCCATTCTTGGTTAGAGTTCCTGCATAAGCAATTTGATTTAGATCCTCTGACCAATGCTCACACCTTGCCCACATCGGGATCCTGGTGTACATTCTGGTTAGAGTTGCTTCAGTACGTTTTGGTTTATCTGCTAACCTTAATGGGTGCATTGATTTGTAATTTGCAATTTGTTAAAAATCGAAAAAATTTGGCTCAGAATATTTCAATACCTTGGCCAACGAGCTTGCTAAGGAGGAGGGACTCCTATCCGAAGTATAGCTTGGAATTCAATACATTAAACAACAACGAACGATAACTGTTAATAACAAATGTCCAAGGAGGAGGGACTCCTATCCGAGGAGGGAAATGAAACAACGAGCTATTAGATACAAGAGGTGGACACAACTCAAAAAGATTGACCAAAATGCAAGCGCCTTCTGATATTCTCCTTCAAAGCTTCATCAACGAATTACAAAAGTTGGGAAAGGAAAGGCACGAAATCATGCACAATTACAATCGACCAACGAACTCTCATCCAAGAGTGAACAAATATCCGCTTTCAAAGCTATTGGCAACAATGGCGCAACAATTTTGCATAGAAAGTAAAAGTTAAACAAACAATGAGCCCAAGGCTCTTATTTATAGAACTCAAAGGAGTGGGCAACCCCAAAATCTCCTTGAGTTAACAATGAGTTCTTGCCAATCAATTAGCAAGATTTATTCCTAAAAAGGGGGAACAAGCAGTTAACTGGAAAACTACTTCAGTTAACTGAAAGTAAACAAAGAGTCAACTGGAAACTACTTCAGTTGACTGAAAGTAAACAAAGAGTCAACTAGAAACTACTTCAGTTGACTGAAAGTAAACTAAAGGTGAACTTTATGAAAGTATCCCTCCAAAATAGACATCCACATTTAGTGGAGATCTAAGATCCACAAATCATGGAAGCCAATTAGACATCCTTAATCAGTGGGATCTGACAATGCATGATTTAAGGAATATGGAGTTAAACTTGGAAAGAAGCATCAATTTAACTCCAATTACATTTAATATCATCTTGAGTTGACATGGAAAGAAGCATCAAGTCAAACTCAAATCTCATAAATGCCACTTGGAGGGTGTAGGGCGTCCTTCTTTGGTGCATTCATAGCTCGTCACTAATCAGCAGTCTCTCTATCCATTGATTGACTTCATCAGCTTCTGGGGAGTTAATGCTCTGAAGAATGACGACGTGGTGTCGTAGCATGACCTCACCCGTTGTGAGTTGATTTCCGAAGTCAATACACTGAGATGCTGCCTCTTCGAACTTGGTTGATAAAGCTGCTACCTTAGCCAACTTGCAACCATCTGGATCATCAAGAAAGGTACTACGGATGACATCCCTGAACTGGTTCTGTACAGTGACCATCCTGATGTATTCTCCTCCCTCACGCTGATATTCTATGCAAGGGAAAGATATCTCCAACATTCTTGCGAAGTTGATAATAGTGGCAACCACCCGTCTGTAATCAATCAACTCTACTGAATGAGCGTCATAGGCTTTCACCTTGTACGCCAATTGTTCCTTCCAAGCAAAGAGATGTTGCTTGTTTTCCTCAGAGTATACTGATTGATATGCCAATTGCAAATCTGCAATTGTGCTTTCATCTTCTAGCCTCCTTTCTGCAATCTTTTGTTTTGATTGCTGGATCTCCGCACGAAGTCCATGTGCTCTATCCCATAACTGGTATAGATTTGCCAGTATACATCTACCCTTGAGAACAAACTCTTCCACTTGATCTCTCAAATGTTTGCCGAATGTTATCAATTGTCGATGATTTTGTTCGGCGGGGAGATCTAGTAATCCTGCTAGTAGGGCTGAGACGTTTGGGGTGCCATGTATCAAGCTGGTTATGTATGACCTCAGTTTCTGATTTTCAGCCTTTAAGGCTGCCTTTTCTTTACCATCCTTAGCCATTCTTTCTTGTGCGCTCACCGAAGCTATTCCAAGAAGGTCTGCCTCCACCTGTCGTGTAGTCTTCCCAAATTTAAGTTGAGACAAAGTGTAGTCTTCTACTTGAACCTCGTGTATGCTTTTCTCTACTGGTGGGGCGGTAGTCTCTATGATGATCTCACACTCTGCATTCCTTTCTATGTGAACTTGTTTCTTCAACCTCTTCGCCGACGTGTCTTGTGGGACGTGGTCGAATTCGGTAAAGTCAAGTTCATAGGAGGTTTTTCCCCTCTTCCTTCCTAGGAAACCTTCAAGCCAAATAGAATCTCGGCGAACTTCGCTAGGAGGGACGTGAGGCCCTTGAATGCTAGATGTGTGAGACTGTGCTGGAGCAATGTCTCTCGGTGGCGAATCCAAGTCGATGAAGACTTGTGTCCGCTGTGATACTAGTGATATTGGTGGCTCTGCTTCCATAACAAGCACCATTTCTGCTGCTGCTTCTACTGTTGTCTTTTCTGCCATTGGCTCTGCCACTGGTTCTTCAACAACTACTGCTGCTGGCTCTTCCGTGATAACTTCTGTTGAATCAGGGGTAGCAGTCTCTACTCTTTGTTCTGGGGCAGCAATACCCGTGATTATTTTAGGATTATGTGTGGCTTTCTCCACAGGTGTCCTCTGTGTTCTAGGCTTTGTAGGCTTTGACATCCTCATCCCTCGAGGAGGATTGCACCATTGCTTCTGCCTAGGTTTCCTTTTTGAAGTGGAAGATGGTGTAGACTGAACCTGTGGCAGCTCTATTCTGTGAGGTATCACCTTCCTTGATTTCTTGCTGTCAAGATAGAGTTGGCTATTTCTAACCACTCTACTCGTTCTTTCTTCTATAGACGTGTTTTCTTTGGCATACCAATCCACTCTCGGGAGCGGTTGGGAGTCAACTGAATCTGCGAAGAATGAGGGGAGAATGACTTCCCCTTCATCATCGGACAGGCCCTCAATGTCTGCTGACATAAAATCAGCAATTTGTGGGAGTCTGAACCTGCTGTAGTTCCTTCTTCGCACTTCATACTCATCTTGACAATTTACCCAATAATCTTCCATAGAAGACTTATGTGACGAGTGCTGCTCAAGATGTGCTGCATAGAGTCCTCTGGGATCATAGGATCTTCTCTCAATGAGATACTTGAGGTTAAACCTCACTGTTTCTTGACTCATCATCTTAGCATCTGCCGCGAATCCGCATCTATATAGTCCTATTCCAACGGGAAAGTTAACAGCTGTCTTCCTCTTCAAGCGTAAGTAGACATGAACTTCAGACAACTGTCTCAGGAATTCCATGAAGACTACCCTATCTGAAGGGTATCTTGGTAGCATGGCGGGGTGGCCAATGTAGCCATACACGCGTATGTAGGAGAATGTAGGAAATTGGATGAACCAATCTGCCCAATCTGCCATTGCCTCTCTGGCTGTCTGTGAAATACACACGTGCATCTCATGGTCTAGCTCACGTACTGTGTGCATAATGAAGAGATCACTCGTTCTTTTGAAGTGCCGCTCTGCTTGAGTAAACTCAAGACGTGTAAAATGTTTGTGAACCTTCTGCACACCTAAGGTTCCCACATTGTTCAATAACTTGAAATCACCTTGGAAGGCTATCAGGTATACCAGGTAAGAGCACATGTGGAACCTATGAGCTTCCAGATACCCAGTGATTTGTCGGTGGAGTGTGTCACTAATCAGAGTGGCCCAGTCATAATATTCCCTTTTGCCGATGATTTTAGCAATGACATAGTACATCCATGGCTGGAATTGACGACCATCCTCTTATCCAGTGATTCTATTGAGTAGAGTGATTAACACTGTGTACTCATCTTTACATTCTCCTTGTCCTAACAACTTAGGCAAGCTTGCCTTTCACTTTTAGCCATTTTTCAGCCATTACCTTTTGACATTTGTCCTTAGCTGTCTCAAATGCCTTCTCACATTCTGTCACTGATATGACTTTGCTGTTAGGACATGATGGAATATCAAAACACCTTTCGATATCCTGAGGCTTTAGACTACAAACAATTCTTCCATCCACTGCTCTGATTTCTCTGGTGGTAGGATTGTAATGCTTGACACAAGCGATTACAAGCTCTACGCTTTGTAGTGTGATGGGAATTGATGCGGCCTGCAGCAAACCGGATTCTTCAATATTCTGCAATGTGATTTGATTCATGCCTTCTAGCTGCTCCAAATCAACCACTGGATTCACTTGATGTAAATTTGTGTCAACTATTTTCAAGTAATCATGGAGTAAGACCGTCTTGGTCTCATATTTTACCTAGGAGTACTGCATCTTGAAAAACTTAAAGATTGACTGTAAGCTTGACCTTGTTCAGATGATTTTCAGAAACCCCCGAAAATAACGCCCTGCCGAGAAGTATTTTTCCAGAAAAAATCTAACACATGGGTTTTGTTCGTGCTTCAATGCTGAATAGACCCAATTCCTCAGAATTTTGATTCTGAAACTTTTTCGGAAAAACCCTCAAAAATAGGGGCAGCGAGTTTGCTAATTTTGGAAAATTTGTCGAGATGGGTTTCTCTGGAAAATTATGCTGAATCTACCCAATTGATCTGATCTGATGTAGCCTGTTGCTTTTTTTGTAGAATGCAAGAAAACCTAAGACTAGAAGAGAGGAAGTAGACAGAAGATGGATTGGAAGTTTTTATCTGATTTCCTGAAAAAAATTGTCTCTGACTCCAACCTTAATTTAGCAATCCTCTTCTGCTTCTGATCTGCAAGAAAAATTGAAGAACAGATGAAAATCTTGTTCAGATCTATCAATGGCATCCTTGAGAGCTTGTGGCTGTTCTTGATCTTTTAACCTGCAATGAAATAATGAAATAGGACGCCTTCACCTTGAATATATATGTTAAAGCCTTAGATCCACAAGTTTGGGGACCTAACTCAAGCTCAAAAGTGATTTTGGCTTGATCTAAAGTTCAAAAGGTGATTTCCACTGATCGTGGAGTGTTTTAGCCAATTTTAACTCAAAAGCTCTTGACTTTAGTCAACAAATTGACCCTTGACTTCTTTTAGGCGTCCCTTTTGGTTTTTTGCAAGTTTTTAAATATTTTCTCTCCTGAAAGCCCTCTGTTTGATCTTGAATCTAGCGTTATCTGTTGATCCTGAGATGTTGCTAACACATTCACTGCGGAGCTGGATCCATACTGAAAAGAAGTGCCTGGGAGACATGATGATGAAAAGCTGAGTTTAGGGTTTCAAAAGAAAGGGCGCCTTTTCCAAGAAAGGGCTCTTTTGCTAATGCCTTGGTGAATTTTCAAACTTCGTTCTTCAGCCTTTTGAAATGGCCTCTCGTGCTTTGATCTGGATTTCTCGTTGATCGGAGAGTCAGATGATTTCGCTTGATATCTCATCAGGTACCCAGCTCTGTTCTGCCAAAGATGTCTGACTTCAGAAAACCTGGATCTCAATTTAGGGTTCCTTTATTCAAGGACGCCCCTCCTTGAAAAGGGCGCTTTTGTCTTTTAGCAAGATTATTTCCTTCTGAAAAGTTGCCTACTTTGATCCTGATTATCTATTGACTACCCTGTCAGATGTTGGTGTTTGCAGTTGTGTTGCTGAGATCTGGTTGGGTTGAGAAGGTTATCCTGGGAAGTCTTTTGTCATTTATCAACATCTGGAGGTCAGAAAAGAAGGGCGCCTTTCTTTTGGAAAGGCTCTTTTTTCTTAAAACTTCGCCATTAACTGTGGTTTCCTAACATTTCCTCAACTGCCTCTTTTCACTTCATTAGCAATTGCTTGTGATCTGTTCTTCAAATGATTTATCTATATGTTTCATTGTCGCGCCAGCAAGCAATCGTCAAGAATGAATGCCTTGGAGGATCTGGGTGACTGCATTTGACCTTGAAAGATCATGGGCGCCCCTGCTTGAAAAAGGCTCTTTTCAGCATGTGAACTATCTCTCCTTCGTAACATTTCCAGAGTTAGTCAAATTTTGACCTTTTTCATTTTCAGGAATCTCCTTCATCAAACAACATCATTTTAGACCTTTTCCGCCATGGTTGCATCGTTGAAGCTTTTGAAGTTTAGCTTTCAGCACCTGGTACTAGCCAATCTGCCATTAATGGCTGCGGAGCTCCTAACTTTGTTCTTGAAAAATAGAAATAGACCCACCAGAGTAAAACATGTCTTTTGATGATGATGACTTGACCAATGTGATCGTGAAGCCTTTTAATCCTATCAAAATCATTTTCAATCATTTCTGGGAAGGTCCTATTTTCGGGGGTTTCCTGAAAATAGGGGTGTAAAACCCTAATTTTCAAATTTTCAGAATTTTGCACGTGTTCCTTGACAGAAACCCACCAAGATTCTATGATTGGTTTGACCTAAAATAGACTTTACATGGCATTTTAACAAGATTTAGCTCAATTTATACACGATGCCAAAAAAATTATTTTGGGTACAACATGCTCTTCATTATCACTCTGCACAACTTTTGGAGCAACGGACCAAAAGTTCTGGAGCACCGGTGCAAAGTTTCCAGAGAAAGCATGTGTGCATCTATTTTGCATTCTGGAACTGTCTTCTAAAGTTCCAGAGCATGTCTTTTTCTGTGTTTTCCAGAACCAAAGTTCTGGAGCATCTGTCTTTTTCTGTGTTTTCTAGAACCAAAGTTTCAGAGCATATGCATTTTTCGGAGTTTTTCAGAACCAAAGTTTCAGAGCATTCTTGCATACCAAGGATATTCCTTAGGCGTTCAAAGGATTCTTTTGACAATGCCTTTGTAAAAATATCAGTGAGCTGCTGCTCAAATCTACAATAATGAAGTTGAATCTCTCCATGCTCAACCAACTCTCTTATGAAATGATATTGAATTTTGATATGCTTGCTTCGCCCATGAAAGACGGGATTCTTTGTTAATGCAATAGAAGACATGTCACAAAATATAGTTGTACCATCTTCTTGCTACTCATTCAAATCTGCAAGGATTCTTCTAAGCCAAATAGCTTGACATGTTGCTGCATTTGCTGCAATGTATTCCTCTTCGGCTGTGGAGAGTGAAACTATGGGCTGCTTCTTTGATGCCCATGATATTGCTCCTGAACCCATGTGGAACAAATATCCTGAAGTGCTCTTCCTGTCATCTACATTTCCTGCCCAATCACTGTTTGTGTACCGAACCAACTAAAACTCATTTGAGGTGGCATACATAATGCCATAGCCTTTCGTGCTATTGACATACCTTAGAATTCTTTTTCCTACTTGCCAGTGTGTGTCCTTAAGTTGCTACCATGAACCTAGAAATCAGGCTTACTGCATACATCAAATCTGGTCTTGTTGCTGTCAAATACATGAGACTTCCAACCATGCTCTTGTAGAGGGTTGGGTTAACATTATTGATGTTGTCCTCTTTGCTTAATTTCAGACCTGTAGCTGTCGGGGTTGGGGCTGGTTTTCTGTCCAACATTCTAAATCTCTTCAGGATTTGTTTAGCATAACTTGTTTGTGAAATAAAGATGCTATGATCTGTTTCTTAGACCTCTATGCCTAGGAAATATTTTAGCAAACCTAGGTTTGTCATTTCAAACTCATTTTCCATTGCCTCTTTGAAATCAGCAATAAAAAGATTACTATTTCCCGTGAAAATTAAATCATCTACATACAAAACAGTAATAAGAATCTCACCATTGGCTGCCTTGATGTAGAGTGTGGGCTCACTACCGCTTTTGCTAAAGCCATTGCTCATAAGGTACGAATCAATTCTGTTGTACCATGCCCGTGGTGCTTGTTTCAGCCCGTAAAGAGCTTTTTGGAGATTGTAGACCTTGTCTTCTTTCCCTGGAACTTCGTAGCCAGGTGGCTGATCCACATACACCTCTTCTTTTAGCACTCCATTCAAGGAGGCTGATTTCACATCCATTTGTAATACTTTCCATTTGTGTTGGGCTGCAATTGCTAAGACTGCGCACATTGTTTCCAGCCTTGCAACTGGTGCATATGTTTCATCATAGCCTCTTCCAAGCTGTTGTTTATATCCCTTAACAACCAACCTTGCTTTATGTCTTTCAATCTTACCATCAGCAGTGCATTTGGTCTTATAGACCCACTTAATTCCAATGACTGATTTCCCTTTGGGTAAATCAGTGAGCTCCCATGTTTTGTTTCACTATAGCATCTGTTTCTTCATCCATGGTGTTACACTATTTTTTCTCTTTCACGACTTCTTCAAAATACATTGGATCACTATAAAAAAACATAGCAAAATCTAAATTTTCATCAAAGTCATCATACCTTTCGTTATCATAAATTTCCCTCACGCTTCTTGTTTTCCGTGGCATCAATGATGTAAGCATAGGATCAAAATTTCCGAAGCTACTTGATTGCTGGATTGATGAAGAAGACTGATGCTGTGAACTTCCGGAGCACCTGCCATGCTAGAAGTTTCCGGAGCAACTTCCCTGTTGAAAGTTTTCGGAGCTGCTGCTGCTGTTTTCTGAACTATTACCTTGCTGTAAGGTTCCAGAGCATCTCCCTTCTGCAACTTCTTCATCCTCAAGAGGTATTGAAACAAAAATACCTGTATTGCTATCAACTGTTCCATCCCATGACTCATTTTCAATGAATTCAACGTCCCTACTGATCATCACTTTCTTGGTGATGGGATTGTACAATCTGTAGGCTTTGGATTCTTCACTATAGCCTATGAAAATGCATTTTTCTCCTTTGTCATCAAATTTCTTCCTTTTCTCTTTTGGCACAAGTGCATATACCACACATCCAAATATTCTCAAATGTTCAACACTCCATTTGCATTTCGTCTACGCTTCTTGTGGGATCCTATCACGAACGGCCTTTGTGGGGCACCTATTCAAGATGTAGACCATTGTTGCTACAACATCACCCTAATACTCATTAGACAAACCTTTTTTCCTTTAACATGCTTACTGCCATCTCCATGATGGTTCTATTCTTTCTTTCAGCCACTCCATTTTGCTGTGGAGTATACCGGGCTGTGAGTTGTCTTTGAATGCCATGAGACTTGCGAAAATTCATAAACTCGTGAGAGATATACTCTCCCCCTCTGTCTGTTCTGCGGACTTTGATATAATGGCTACTTTGCTTTTCAGCCAAGGCCTTAAACTCTTTGAACTTGTCAAATGCATCTGATTTGTTCTTCAAAAGATACACGCAAATTTTTCTACTATAGTCATCTATGAGTGTTATAAAATAAACATTTCCTTCTAGGGTTGGAGTCTTCATGGGACCACACAAATCTGAATCCACCAACTCTAATGGTGCTCTAGCTCTCCTAGAATGCCCTGATTGAAAAGGCCGCCTATGTTGTTTACCTAGGATGCATGCTTGACACTTTCCATCGGGCTTTACAATTGCTGGTAGGCCCCTAACCATATCCTTTTTAGCTAAAATATTTAAACTAGAATAACTTAGATGCCCATACCTCAAATGCCAAAGCTTGGATGTGTCTTGGGTGACTGTTTTGAAGGTTGACTGCTGCAAGCCTGTTAACTGTGCTGAGATTTGCATTTTGAGGGGAAACATTCGGTTCTTTGTCATTTAAACTGCTGCCATAACTTTCTTGCTTCCATCTCTGTCATATATGATGCATTCCCCTTTCTCCATTAGCACTCTATATCCATTTTGGACCATCTGTCCAATGCTCAAGAGATTGTGTTTCATTCTTGGGGCATAAAAGACATCATGAAGCTGTCTTTCTTCACCATGCTTGGTTTGTAGGCAGACTATGCCCTTGCCCATGACTGAAACTTTCTCATTGTTGCCCATTTTGATTTCAAACTTAATGTTGTGAACAATGGAGGCAAATAAATTTCTGTTACCACTCATGTGGTTGCTACAGCCGCTGTCCAAGTACCAAACTTCAGCGTTGTTTTGTTCTGCAAGATTGCATGCAATGAACACTTGAGACTATTTTTCATTTTCAGCCTTGTTCTCATTTGCCATGTTTGCATTTTGACTCCCTTGGTCATGTTTCTTCCTGCATTCACTTGCATAGTGACCATAGTTGTGACAGTAGTAACACTGCACATTGCTCTTATCAGATCTTTGATTTGAGCTGGTATTTTTCTTTGTGTTTTGGAAGTCTGATTGGGTGGTGTTTTCCTCCTCTTCCAGAGTTGCTTCTACCTCTACCTCTTTGACCTGTTCCTCTGCCATTTCTTCCTCTTCCCTTGCCTCTCACATTTGTTTGTGCTTTGAAGGCTTGTTCCTGGGAAGAATTTGCAGATCTATTTAGGCACTGCTCGTGGGTTTGAAGTTAACCCATTAACTCATCAACTGATAATATTGAGAGGTCATTTTCCTCTTCTATGGCTATAACCATTGGGTCAAATTTTGTGGGTAAACTTCTGAGAATCTTCTCCACAATTTTCTACTCTTCCATAGTTTCTCCATTTATCCTCAATTGGTTAATCAAGGTGGAAGCCCTTGTATGAAAGTCTAAAATGGACTCACTGTCCTTCATTGGCATGGTCTCAAATTCTCTCCTTTGCAGCTGGAGTTTCACTGACTTGACTTTTTCAAACCCTTTGCAGGTGGTTTGAAGTATTTCCCATGCTTCTTTTGCATAACTAGCTGCTGCTATTCGAGGGAAGATAGCTTCTATCAAGGCTGCCTCAATTAGACTTAGGGCTTTTGCATCATTTTTCCTTGTCTCCTTCAACTGGTTCTTTTGAGCATTGCTCAATGCTGCAAATGCATTTGGGTCAGTCACATCATTGAACCCATTTACTACTAATTCCCATAAATCATTTGCAACTAGAATGGTTTTCATTTTCTTTGCCTAGACATCATAATTTTTTCCATCAAATATAGGTGGCTGCTGCCAACTCCTATTGTCTCCTCCAACCATTTTGCGAAATAGGGGAGAAACTACAGATGCCCAGATAAAATTTAGGGCTTTTCTAAATACCCAGAAACTAAAGTTTTGTAACTGCAGGCCTAGGAACAAAGCTAGGGCTTTAACAAACTAAATGCCCAGAAAACTTAGGGCTCTGATACCAATCTATTGGGAAAAGAAACCCAACTACAGTGGGCAAAGAATGAAAACATGCACAGCTCAAAGGAGAGTAACACAAGGAGACAAAAATATTTATATAATTGATTTTCTATTTCATCAAAAGGATTACATTCAAAATTTACTGACAAAAAACTCGGAGCAAAAGCTCTGTACATGCTTCATACAAAAAATTGTGCTAGTTCTGGCACATTTTCCTCCTGTGTGCTACTGCGTGCTGGAAACATCTCGGAGCACTGGAGCAATGTCAATGTCCTCTGCTACTGCAGGTTCTCCTGAACTTTTACTTTTGTAGTTCTACTGAACATCCCCTTGTTTGTTGCTGCAAAGACTTTTTGTCTCTGTCTCCTTCTCCTACTACAAAATACAACATTCTATTCATCTTTTGTCTTTTGTTGCCTTTCCAAAATCTGGCACCCAATTCAAATTCAACCACCACAATTAATTTGCTGCCAAATATTAACTAGCCAGCATGGTGGTCAGACATGGCAAGGGGGGAAACTGCCCAAATTTGATTTTATCTGTTGGTGCATTAAGTGCACTTGCCTGTTGCAGCTCAGGATTACGAATTCCAACAGAAATTGCTCTATGTGAGCTAATGAATTAATCAGCTCTGTGTGAGCTTATGTGTTCATATGGCAGCTCTATGTGAGCCTGAACAATGCTCGGGCGTGGTTGGGTGGAGAGCAACAAGACAATTTTAATCTTGTTCGGTATTAGTTAAACATATAGACAATTGCATACTGTTTATTACCACTTTTTGGTTTACTGATAATTTGAGTTTTATGCAGAGATGAAGTCCTCTGCCAAGGACGGCTACAGGGACCAGTGGTGAAATTATGCATTAAGGGAATTATTCAATAGAGTTTTGGGAAAAGAAAAGAGTTAAGCAAGAAAAGAACTGCAAACTCGCAATCAAGTAATTACGTTATAATCTCTCTTTGTTGTTGGGAAAAAGGAACCCAACTACAGTGGGAAAAGAAAGAAAACACATAGCTCAAAGGAGATAAACACAAGGAGACATAAATATATATATATTCGATTTTCTATTTCATCAAAAGGAGATTACATTCAAAAACTCAAAGCTAAAGCTCTGTACATGTTTCGGCGCATCTTCCTTTTGTGTGTTGCTACGTGCTAGAAATATTCCAGAGCACTGGAGCACTGCCAATATTCTCTTTTGCTGCAGGTTCTCTTGAACTTCTACTTTCTGTAGTTGTGTGTTCTACTGAACATTCTTTTTGTTGCTGCTACAAAAACTTTCTGTCTATGTCTCCTCTTCTTCTCTTCTACAGAATAATACATTCTATTCTCCTTTTGTCTTTTTGTTGCCTTTCCAAAAACTGGCGCCCAATTCAAATTCAACAACCACAATTAATTTGCTGTTGTCTAGCAAGGTGGTCAGACACGACAAGGAGGGAACAGTCCAAATTTGATTTCATCAGATGGGGCATTTAATGCATTTGCCTGTTGCAGCTCAAGATTGTGAATTCCAACACTCCCCCTTAATCTTGAGCCATTCTGCTCTTCATTTACATTTAAAACTTTTGGCGGAAAACTTTCGGAGCAAAGTTTCCGGCGCTCATCACTTTGCAAAAGTTCCGGAGCAACGAACCACAAGTTCCGGAGCACCGGTGCAAAGTTCCCTGAGCAAGCCTGGGAGCATCTATTTAGCATTATGGAACTGTTTTCTGAAGTTCCAGAGCATCTATCCTTTTATGTGTCTTCCAGAACCAAAGTTCTGGAGCATCTGTCTTTTTCTGTGTTTTGCATTCTGGAACTGTTTTCTGAAGTTCCGAAGCATCTGTCTTTTTCTGTGCTGCGCTTTTCTGTGTCTTCCAGAACCGAAGTTCCGGAGCATCTACCTTTTTCTATGCTTTGCATTCTGGAACTATTTTCTGAAGTTCACGAGCATCTGTCTTTTTCTGTGCTGCGCTTTTCTGTGTCTTCCAGAATCGAAGTTCTGGAGCATCCGCACTTCTCTGATTTTTCCAGAACCAAATTTTCGGAGCATTCTTGCATACCAAGCCTATTTCTTAGGCATTCAAAGGATTCTTTTGACAATTCCTTTGTGAAAATATCAGCGAGCTGCTGCTCAGATCTACAATAATGAAGTTGAATCTCTCCATGCTCAACCAATTCCCTTATGAAATGATATCGAATTTCGATATGCTTACTTCGCCCATGAAAGACGGGATTGTTTGTCAATGCAATAGAAGATATGTTGTCAGAAAATATGGTTGTACCGTCTTCTTGCTGCTCTTTCAAATCTGCAAGGATTCTTCTAATCCAAATAGCTTGACATGTTGCTACATTTGCTGCTATATATTCCGCTTCGGCTGTGGAGAGTGAAACTATGGGTTGTTTCTTTGATGCCCATGATATTGCTCCTGAACCCATGTGGAATAAATATCCCGAAGTGCTCTTCTTGTCATCTACATTTCCTACCCAATCACTTTCTGTGTATCCAACCAGCTGAAACTCATTTGAGGCGATGTACATAATGCCATAGCCTTTCGTGCCATCGACATACCTTAAAATTCTTTTTCTTGCTTGCCAGTGTGTGTCCTTAGGTTGCTCCATGAACCTAGAAATCAGGCTTACCACGTACATCAAATCAGGTCTTGTTGCTGTCAAATACATGAGGCTTCCAACCATGCTCTTATAGAGGGTTGGGTTAACATTATTGCTGATGTCCTCTTTGCTTAATTTCAGACCTGTAGCTGTTGGAGTTGGGGCTGGTTTGTTGTCCAACATTCTAAATCTCTTCAAGATTTGTTTAGCAGAATTTGTTTGTGAAAGAAAGCTTTCATGATCTATTTGTTGGACCTCTATTCCTAGGAAATATTTTAGCAAACCTAGGTCTGTCATTTCAAACTCATTTTTCATTGCCACTTTGAAATCAACAATGAAAATATTACTATTTCCCGTGAAAATTAAATCATCTACATACAAAACAGCAATAAGAATCTCACCATTGGCTGCCTTGATGTAGAGTGTGGGCTCACTACCACTTTTGCTAAAACCATTGCTCATAAGGTACAAATCAATTCTGCTGTACCATGCCCGTGGTGCTTGCTTTAGCCTGTAAAGAGCCTTCCGGAGCCTGTAGACATTGTCTTCTTTCCCTAGGACTTCGTAGCCAGGTGGCTGCTCCACATACACCTCTTCTTTTAGCACTCCATTCAAGAAGGTTGATTTCACATCCATTTGTAATACTTTCCATTCATGTTGTGCTGCAATTGCTAAGACTACTTGCACTGTTTCCATCCTTGCAACCAGTGCATATGTTTCATCATAGTCTCTTCCAGGCTGTTGTTTGTATCCCTTAACAACCAGCCTTGCTTTATGTCTTTCAGTCTTACCATCAGCAGTGCATTTGGTCTTATAGACCCACTTAACTCCAATGACTGATTTCCCTTTGGGTAAATCAACGAGCTCCCATGTTTTGTTTCTTACTATAGTGTCCATCTCTTCATCCATGGCATTACACCATTTTTCCTCTTTCATGGCTTCTTCAAAATACATTGGATCACTATAAGAAAACATAGCAAAATCTGAATTCTCATCAAAGTCATCATACCTTTCGCTGTCATAAATTTCCCTTACGCTTCTTGTCTTCCGTGGCATCAATGATGCAAGCATAGGATCAGAATTTCCAGAGCTACTTAACTGCTAGATTGATGAAGAAGACTGTTGTTGTGAACTTCCGAAGCATCTGCCACAATGGAAGTTTCCGGAGCAACTTCCCTGCTGAAAGTTTCCAGAGCAACTTCCCCGCTGAAAGTTTCCGGAGCTACTGCTGCTGTTTTCTGAACTGTTACCTTGCTGTAAAGTTCCGAAGCATCTCCCTTCTACAGCTTATTCATCATCAAGAGGTACTGAAACCGAAATACCTATGTTGCTATCAACTGTTCCATCCCATGACTCATTTTCAATGAATTCAACGTCCCTGCTAATCACCACTTTCTTGGTGATGGGATTATACAATCTATAGGCTTTGGATTCTTCACTATAGCCTATGAAAATGCATTTTTCACCTTTTTCATCAAATTTATGCCTTTTCTCTTTTGGCACAAGTGCATATGCCACACATCCAAATATTTTCAAATGCTCAACACTCCATTTGTATTTCGTCCATGCTTCTTGTGGGATTCTATTACGAACGGCCTTTGTGGGGCACCTATTCAAGATGTAGACTGTTGTTGCTACAGCATCACCCCAATACTCATTAGACAAACCTTTTGCCTTCAACATGCTTGCTACCATCTCTATGATGGTTCTATTCTTTCTTTGAGCCACTCCATTTTGCTGTGGAGTATACCGGGCTATGAGTTGTCTCTGAATCCCATGAGACTTGCAAAAATTCATACTCATGAGAGATATACTCTCCCCCTCTATCTGTTCTGAGGACTTTGATATAGTGGCCGCTTTTCTTTTTCAGCCAAGGCCTTAAACTCTTTGAACTTTTCAAATGCATTTGTTTTGTTCTTCAAAAGATACACCCAGATTTTTCTACTATAGTCATCTATGAGTGTCATGAAATAAACATTTCCTCCTAGGGTTGGTGTCTTCATGGGACCACACAAATCTGAATGCACCAACTCTAATGGTGCTCTACTTCTCCTAGAATGCCCTGATTGAAAAGGCCGTTTATGTTGTTTACCTAGGATGCATGCTTCATACTTTCCATCGGGCTCTACAATTGCTGGTAGGCCCCTAACAATATCTTTTTTAGCTATAAGATTTAAACTAGAATAACTTAGATGCCCATACCTCAAATGCCAAAGCTTGGATGGGTCTTGGATGACTGTTTTGAAGGCTGACTGTTGCAAGCCTGTTGACTGTGTTGAGATTTGCATTTTGAGGGGAAACATTCGGTTCTTTGTCATTTGAACCGCTGCCATAACTTTCTTGCTTCCATCTCTGTCATAGATGATGCATTCCCCTTTCTCCATTAGCACTCTATATTCATTTTGGACCATCTGTCCAATGCTCAAGAGATTGTGTTTCATTCTTGGGGCATAAAAGACATCATGAAGCTGTCTTTCTTCACCATGCTTGGTTTGTAGGCAGACTATGCCCTTGCCCATGACTGAAACTTTCTCATTGTTGCCCATTTTGATTTCAGACTTAATGTTGTGGTCAATGGAGGCAAATAAATTTATGTTACCACTCATGTGGTTGCTACAGCCACTGTCCAAGTACCAAACTTCAACGCTGTTCTATTCTGCAACATTGCATGCAATGGACACTTAAGACTGTTTTTCATTTTCAGCCTTGTTCTCATTTGCCACATTTGCATTTTCACTCCCTTGGTCATGTTGTTTCTTTCTGCATTCACTTGCATAGTGACCATACTTGTGACAGTAGTAACAGTGCACATTGCTCTTATCAGATCTTTGATTTTATTTGCTATTTTTCTTTGTGTTTTGGAAGTCTGATTGAGAGGTGCTTGCCTCCTCTTGATTGTTTGAGCCTCCTCTTCCGGAGTTGCTTCTACCTCTGCCTCTTTGACCTCTTCCTCTGCCATTTCTTCCTCTTCCCTTGCCTCTCACATTTGCTTGTGCTTTGAAGGCTTGTTCTTGGGAGGAATTTGCAGACCTATTTAGGCGTTGCTCATGGGTTTGAAGTGAACCCATTAACTCATCAACTGATAGTGTTGGGAGGTCCTTGGCCTCTTCTATGGCAATAACCACCGGGTCAAATTTTGTGGGTAAACTTTTGAGAATCTTCTCCACAATTTTCTGCCCTTCCATAGTTTCTCCATTTATCCTCAATTGGTTAATCAAGGTGGAAGCCCTTGTATGGAAATCTAAAATGGACTCACTATCCTTCATTTGCATAGTCTCAAATTCTCTCCTTTGCAACTGGAGTTTCACTGACCTGACTTTTTCAGACCCTTTGCAAGTGGTTTGAAGCATAGATTACAAAATTGCAAGTTAATCTGCGAGTGAAAGATTAATCACCATTTTTTTCTCAAAACGAGTAAAAGCTGCCTTTACTCACCATTTGCTATAGTGAGCCACTTTTTGCATAGTAATCGCCGGCAAAAAATGACGATTAATCGTTGTTAGGTTGATAATAAATGTGGTGCGTTTTTTTGCCCACATTTTCGCATGGATTTTCATGTATTTGCACGCGTTTTTTGAGTGAAAAATTCTACTTAATCCGTCGAGTTTCCATCTATCTACACACCCGCGTTTTTCACATCTATTTTTGGCGCGATTAAGATCTTCAATTTCAGCATGACTTGGAGTTTTGGCGTCGTGACTTGCAGCATCAGCTACAGGTTAGGGTTTTTTTTTTTCATTTCATATATGGTTTTCATGGCTTCTCCAATCTTCATAGTTCTCAAATTTTCATTTTCATATCTAGTTTTCATGGCTTCTCGAATGGAGTCGTGTCTGAGACTTGAGAGTGCCTTCATAGTTCATTCGCGTTTGGCAGTGTTGTTCATAGTTCATTCGCATTTGGCATTATATTAAAAATATGTCTTATAAGTTATGAAGTATAAAGTTAAACTATAGTTTTCCTGTTTCTATTTTATAATTTTAATTATATATATATTATTAATAATAAATTTTTACTGTCTATAATTTTATTTTTATTCATAATATATTAAATTTTACATTTTAATATATATTATAATATATATTAAAATTTAAAATTTAATATATTATGAATCAAAAAATATATATTATAGATAATAAATTTTAAACTATTAAATTGTAATAAATTTATTATTAATAATGTATATAAAAAATAATAAAATCACATTTTATTATTTATTTATATCCATTATTAATAATAAATTTATTACCGTTTATAGTTTTATTTTTACTATCTGTGATTCTATAATATATATTTTTTGATTCATATATAATATAATATATTAAATTTCAAATTTTAATATATATATATATATTAAAATTTAAATTTTTTTGATTCATATATAATATAATATATTAAATTTCAAATTTTAATATATATATATCTTAAAATTTAAAATTTGATATATAAATATTATTATGAATAAAAAATATGTATATTATAGAATATTAGATAGTAATATATTTATTATTAATAATGTATATAAATTGGTTTGTGGGATTTTATTATTTATTTTTAACTTCACAGTTCACAATGTACAGCAAAAATAATGATTTTATATGAATTTCATTTATAAGAAGCCATGAAAATCAGATATGAAATTGAAAACTATAGCTGGGTTGTGAATGTGATGATTCAAACTCAAATAATGAAAGTTTATAACTTAACAAACTTCTAGTTTTGCTTGTTTAACCCTCCTTTCAGCACTACTTTGTTTCAAACTTTGTTACAAAATTTACATGCATGGCCATGAATGATGAACTCATAAAAGTTTGAAACAAAGGAGTGCTGAAATCAGGTTTTAATAAGCAGAAACAAAGCTCATTTTATCATACCATGATTCAACACTACTTTGTTTCAAACTTTGTTACAAAATTTCTATGCATGGCCATGAATGATGAATCATGAACTCATGAAAGTTTGAAACAAAGGAGTACTGAAATCAGGGTTTAATAAGCATAAACAAAGCTCATTTCATCATACCTGTTGGCTGTCATAGATAATTTGATCTTTCATTAATGCGTAAACATGTTCAAAACTTCAAATTATTAAATATAGTATAATTTTGAGCAATTGCTATGTAATGATGATCTGCTGCTCCCACCTGCAAATTTGCAACAGTCAATAGGGTTAGGACTTAGGACTTAGGACTGCAATGCCAATTTGCATACAAGTAAATTAAATCAATCTGCATCCAACAAAAAATACAAATATTAGAATGCAAAAACTGAAATAAGATAATGATTGAATAAAGTTCAAAAATTAGTTGATTGTTCATAACTTCATTGTTCTTTTGTACAAAATTTGTTACAACTTACAACTAATATATTTATTGTTCAACTTTTAATATTGTAGGTTAATATTCAATCACAATGGCATCCGCCTTTGCATCTTCTTCGGACTCAGTTGGCACAAGTGTCATTGAAAGGAGACCCCCTGGTAGTCGTGATCCTACTTGGAAACATGGTTATTACGGGCCAGTACCAGGCAGTGTTATTTGTACTCATTGCAAGAAGAAGATTAGTGGAGGCATCAATCGCCTCAAATACCATCTTGCTGGTATTCCTTGTTGTGATTCAAAGGAATGTGAATTGGCCAATTTAGAGGTGAAACGAGAGATGTTAGCTGTTCTTGCAGCACTTGAAGAAAAAAAATAGAGAGGGAAAAAGTAAAAGCAGCCATGCAAGCAGCCATTGCTTCTAATTTGGCTGAAGATTCTAAAGAGCTTATGCAAACTAAAACAATTGTGGGCTCTAGTCATGGTCCATGTATACGTGCTAGTCGCAATACCCCATCCACTTCTTCCACTTCGAGCAAATTCCAGTTTTTTGTGCCCAGAAATATTCAAGAATCACAACCTTCATTGGAAGCAACTGGGTGGAATAAGGAGGTGCACAAAGAGGCAGACAAGGCTTGTGCAAATTTTTGGTTTTATAACAATCTTCCCTTCAATGTGGCAAGGAGTCCATATTGGGAGTGTTTGGTGACAGCATTGACAGTTGCAGGCAAAGGGTACAAGGCCCCTACTCCAAGAGATCTAAGTGGCAAGTTACTTGAAGATGCTATTGTAGATGCAAAAGGAATTGTGGAAGAAGAAAAGAAGAAATGGCAAAAGTTTGGATGCTCAATTCTTTCAGATGGCTGGACAGATGGAAGAAACCGCACACTTATCAATTTTATAGTGGCTTCCAATGGTGTGATGGTTTTTCTAAAGTCAATTGATGCCTCCAACATAATAAAGAATGCAGAAAATTTGAGCTTGATGTTGGAGGAGGTTGTTTTAGAGGTGGGCATAGAAAATGTTGTCCAAGTTGTTACTGACAATGCAGCAGCATACGTGGTAGCTGGTAGATTGCTTCAAGCGAGGCATCCAACAGTTTTGTGGACCCCTTGTGCAGCTCATTGCCTTGACCTTCTTTTGGAGGATATAGGCAAAATTGATTGGGTGAAACCAATTGTAGAACAAGCAAGAGACATAACAAAAAATATATATAATCACCCATGGGTTCTTCAATTGATGAGAGATCACACCAAGGGGAAAGAGCTTGTGCGATCAGGTGCTACAAGGTTTGCAACTAATTTTCTAACATTGCAAAGTATCACTGGTTTATTGACTTCCTTGAAGCAGATGTTTGTGAGTCAACCATGGGTAGACTCAACTTACTCAAAGAAGGCTGATGGAGAAAAGATTCAAGCAATAATCTTTGATAGTCAATTTGGAACTAGAGCATTAGAGATTGTCAAGGTAACTTCAACTCTAATGAATTTTCAGATTGAATCCTTTATTCTTAATTTAAAATTCTATAAGTATTTTGTTTCATTGTAAGGTGTAATTTAAATTTGGTTCTACTTTGTACTTTATAGGTGACTGAGCCATTGGTGAGGGTCTTGCGCTTGGTGGACAGTGAGAAAAATGTGATGGGATATCTTTATGAGGCAATGGATAGGGCCAAAGAGGCCATCCAACACTATTACATGGGAGATGCAAATAGATTTACCCCTATTTGGGAGATCATTGATCGAAGGTGGAACAATCAACTCCACCAACCCATTCATGCAGCAGGCTACTTTCTCAACCCCAAGTTCTACTTCTCTGATGGCTTCACGGATGCTAATGGGGAGGTTATGGAGGGTCTATTCACATGTATTGAAAGGATGACACCTAATTCTGAAGTGAAAGACCTCATCCTTCTAGAGTTGCAAAAATATAAGGAAGCTAGGGGGCCTTTGTTTTCTTCCAAATTATGTGAACGAGGAAGAGAGATCCAAACACCAAGTAAGAAAAAGTGAAGCCTTATATCTTGCAAGTTATGAATTATAATTATTATTACTTATTACTATTGTTTTATTAATATTTACAAAAACTTGAATATCTTATTGTAAGTTCTTGGTGGGAAGATTGGGGTGGAAGAACCCCAAATTTGCAAAGGCTAGCCCTTCGAATTTTTGTCTCAACCTTGTAGTTCTTCTGGCTGTGAACAGAATTGGAGTTTGTTTGATGCCATTCACACGAAGAAGCGTAATAAGTTGACTCAACAACGCCTCAATGATCTTGTTTTTGTTCAATATAACCTTCGGCTTCGCACAAGAAAGGTGCAAGACCAGTCATAAGAGCTCATTGATTTGGATGAGATTGATCCATATAGTGATTGGACCGTGCAGGATGATGAGGCCTCTTTGTTTACAGAGGATGAGATTGCTGATTTCGAGAGGCAAGCTATGGAGGATTTTCCTGCAGCAGAAGCAGGGGAGATTGGAGTGGATGACATTGATGTGGTAGTGGAGGAGGCCACTGCCACCTACCAACATGGTGGAGCCACTTCCACGATCTTCTACGGCAAGCAGGGAGCTAGAATCGAGTGCAAGGACCGTACCCTCTACCCCCCAATTTTTCTCTAGGTTGGGGAAGAGGAAATTGTAATTTCCTAGATATGAAATTTATGATGATGATTTTCAAATACAATCATCATAAATTCACTATAGTTATTGGTAGTTTTACAGTTTACTATGCGGCTTTGTATAATGATGCCATTTTGTAATCCATATGTATTGAACAATGAAATTTTATATATAACACTCCCTCATGGTTTTTAGACGCATTTGATGCATTCTAGAATTGAATTTTGCAAAAAAAAAGTGTTTTTATATGAAATTTTGCTACTTTTCAAGTTGTCGAGTATTTGCCGAGTCAAAATTTTTGGGCTTGCTGAGTACTCTCCGATTCCGAGTATGTAAACTATGGTTTGAAGTATTTCCCATGCTTCTTTTGTATAACTAGCTGCTGCTATTCGAGGGAATATAGCCTCTGTCAAGGCTGCCTCAATCAGACTGAGGGCTTTGGCATCATTTTTCCTTGTCTCCTTCAATTGGTTCTTTTGAGCATTGCTCAATGCTGTAAATGCATTTGGGTCTGTCACATCTGTGAACCCATTTGCAACTAATTCCCATAAATCATTTGCTACTAGAATGGTTTTCATTTTCTTTGCCCAGACATCATAATTTTTTCCATCAAATATAGGTGGCTGCTGCAACTCCTATTGTCTCCTCCAGCCATTTTGCTAAATGGGGAAAGAACTACAAATACCCAGATAAAATCTAAGGCTTTTCTTTACTGCCTAGAAAACAGGGCTTTCCCAAATACCCAGAAACTAAAGTTCTGTAACTACATGCCTAGGAACAAAACTAGGGCTTTAACAAACTAAATACCCAGAAAACTTAGGGCTCTGATACCATATTGTTGGGAAAAAGGAACCCAACTACAATGGGCAAAGAAAGAAAACACACAACTCAAATGAGATAAACACAAGGAGACAGAAATATATATATATTCGATTTTCTATTTCATCAAAAGGAGATTACATTCAAAAACTTAGAGCTAAAGCTCTGTACATGTTCCGACGCATCTTCGTTCTGTGTGTTGCTGCGTGCTGGAAACATTCTAGAGCACTGCCAATATTCTCTGCTGCTGCAGGTTCTCCTAAACTTCTACTTTCTGTAGTTGTGTGTTCTATTGAACGTTCTTTCTGTTGCTGCTGCAAAAACTTTTTGTTTCTGTCTCCTCTTCTTCTCTTCTATAGAATAATACATTATATTCTTCTTTTGTCTTTTTGTTGCCTTTCCAAAAAGTGGCGCCCAATTCAAATTCAACCACCACAATTAATTTGCTATTGTCCAGCAAGGTGGTCAGACACGGCAAGGAGGGAACAGTCCA